>VBSM01003151.1:1588657-1625045 GCA_008086735.1 Cheirogaleus medius | reverse complement strand
AACCTTAACAATATTTGTACCCCCATAATATGATGAAATAAAAAGGAAAAAATAAAATCAAAAAAAAGAGAATAGTTTGTCCCATTGACCTCTGTGAAAAGAATGATGGCAGGAAACCTACTACTAGCCAGTGGAGAAGCCATCTCATTCAGAAACTGGAAAATTATGTTGAAATTGTTTCCAAATGCAATTGCATAAGGGATGCAATCTGGTCTATCTACTTAGATCTAAGTAGCTTTGATACAACAAAGATCTTCAGAAAAATCAGACACATACAGATAGTGGTGCATCACCTTAACCCTTAGAAAGAATCCCTATGTATAATGTCCTCCCTTCTCTTGTCCATCTTAACACTGCCATTTCACAAGGCAGAGCTTTAGTCTCAAAGGGTGAATAATATAATACAATAATTCTCAAACCTGGTGGCATATTAGAATCACATGGGGAGCTTTTGAAAACTGCCAGTGCTCAGTCCCCACCCCAGACCAATTGACCTAGAAGTTCCAGAGTTGGACATGGCTCTCACTGCTTTTTAAAGACTCACTGGTGATTCTCATGCTCAGCCAGGGTTGAGAATGACTAGTGTGGCTTTTAACCACTTCGGTACCGCGCCGACCGGCCACAAAACCTTGCCCACAGCCGGCACTCATAGTCCCCATGATAGTTTGTGCTGTGCATTGACGAATCCGTTTTGCTCTTGTGTGATGAGGAAAGCTTTAAAGCACTGAATGCTTGTTTTACCTTACAGGCAGCTTTAGGAAAACAACTATAATAACTCCTACTAAGGACTTGTTAAAAGGTCACAGATTTGTAGTAACTTATTAGCTGAACGTACACACTGCAACTGCGGAGATAAAAGCTGTAAAAGTAAAAGCTTTTGGCTGTCAACTAAAGTCGACGCTCGGCTGTGCACCTTCATATCAGGCTGTCGGCTAAAGTCACAGTGCCCATTCATCTGTGGCTGTCTACTAAAGTCGAAGCTCGTACCAAAGTGGTTAAGAGCATAGACCTCTAGTTTGAAAAAGATTTGAACGAGAGTCCCTGGTTCAATACTACCTAGATGTATGACTTTCAGCAAATTAATCTCTTGCTTTCTTCATCTTGAAAGTGAGTATAATAATAGCATTTATAACATAGGGATATTTTGAGGGCTGAAGAAGATAATTCATGTTGTATGACTAGTACATACTAAGTATGCAGTGAATGGAAGCTATTTTTATTTATCACAACTTTATTTACTAGTATCAGCAGCAATTATGGGAAACCTTTGATAACACCAACAGCCTAAGATTGAACAGTTTTCAATGCTATAAAGGTATGGTCCTCATCCCTAGGGACATTGATGAGTACCAGTCCATGGTCTGTTGGGAACCAGGACACGAAGCCAGATGTGAGTGCGGGGTGATAGAGCAGAGCTTCGTCTGCATTTACAACTGCACCTCATTGCTCACATCACTGCATAAGCTCGGCCTCCTGTCAGATCATCAGTGGCATTAGATATTCTAGGAGTATGAACCCTACTGTAAACTGCACATGAGAGGGATCTAGGTTACACACTTCTTATGAGAATCTAATGCCTGATGATCTGAGATGGAGCTGAGTCAGTGACTCTAGTGCTAGGGAGCAGCTGCAAATACAGATTAACACTATCAGAGAAGATTGACTGCACAATAAACATAATGCGTCTGAGTCGTCCTGAAACTACCCCCCCTGCCTCTGGTGTATGGAAAAATTGTCTTCCATGAAACCAGTTCCTTGTGCCAAAAAAGTCCGGGACCACTGCTATAAAGAACTTTAGATACAATTATATTCAGTGTAGAGAGGTCAAATGACATATATTTTTTAAAAAATGAACATTTACCAAGCCAGGCACAGTTATAATTCAGACTCCATGTTCAGGATTCTTCCACTACCATCATATTATTTCCTTTCAATAAATGTGCTGAACACTGACTGAGTGTCCAACTCTAAGATAGGTTCTTGGGACAGAAACATAAATTAATATCAAACTGCCCCTACCCTTGAGGGTTTCAGTCTAGTGGAAGAGTCCAACGTGTAAGTGCAGAATTACAAGTGAATAATTAATATGTGCTTTTGTAGACTCAGTGAGTTTAAGATACAATGGGCTCATGAAAGATAATTTGGTTAACTCTGGGTGGGTTGATGAACAATGCACTAAATAGGCAAAGACTAAACTGTACTTCAAAGGATAAACAGGAATTTTACAGGTGGGGAGGGATGTATGGAATGGACATTTCAGGCAAAAGAACAGCAAGGAAAAAGCAGTATTATCAGCATGACTCTCAGCTCTATCTTCTTGCAACCCCTAGAACACCTGTCTGCACCATTCATTTGTCAAATAATAATGTTTTGTCTCATGACACCTCTTCTACTGTTGCCTTGAACTATTTATCTCATTTGTTACATCATTTTTCATGTCTTGTCACCCAAACTAGAATTTAAGCTTGAAAGCAGAAAAACCAGTTTAATAGATCACCACATCTCCCACAGTGCTATTGCATATAATCTAAAATAGTGTGGATGCTTAAAGAATATCTGCTGATTTGTTGATGTAAAAGGAGAAAAGCCATATAATACTGACCATTTCCTAAATTCACCACTGATCACCAGAGCCTCCTGTGAAATCAAATTTGTTCACTAACTCCTGATTGTTCATGACCATCAAAAAGGGTCTGTAAGCTACTTCTCTCTGCCAACTGCAATAACAAATATTGTGATATACAAAAGTTATCACATGTCCCATTTGGTATAAGGTCTTTGCATATTTCAATGCTATGTTTTCACTGACCAAGTTCATAAGGATTTCAAAATTAGGTCTACAAAGATATTGCTGAAAACTGCTGATTGCAACAAGGCTAGATCAATCAGTCTTGGCTCCAAACATTTTCTAACATGCATCAGGCACTTTGATAAAATACAAAAGAAAGGATAAATTATGGTATCATACTCTAGCAGCATCCTAAAGAAGTCTTCAATCTGGGTGGCCTGGGGAAACATAGGAACCTAATGCTGAAGAAGGATGGAGAATGACATTTCTTACAAAGTGGGGAGAGTTTGAACTGAATGAAAAATCAGAATGAGCAGAGGGAAGTTTTCCCAGTTAGAAACACTTCAAATGTTGGCTTTAAGAGTGTAAAAACTATTCCTACCAAGACAAATCTTAGGTATCGTTGTGAATAATTAAGAGCCTGAAGTAGTAAGAAGTTGGCACCTATTCTAATAAGGCCTATCAGAGAAGATCTTAATAAAAAATGCCCCACCTCACTGATTTTTCTGGATGTTTCTAAGATGTCTCATTGCCACTCTAAGTACAAACAACTATGGATATGAAGGTAGCAATATTAATTTAAGCAAGAAATATTTGAAAATTAATACATTGTGCCCAGGATGGACATTTCCGATTCACAAAGAAAAGTTGGTTCAGACCATATATCAGAGTTGGGGTAGAAGAAGAAAAGGATATCCTAGCAGACTTATTCTCTTGAAAGGACATCTTGTAATGGGTTTAATGAATATATCACCTCCATAATTCTCTTTTCTGCTTCCCTACCAGTAAACAACTCTTCCTACCTACCCATGACCATCATTTATCCCAAATGTTTTTCAATAATTCATTACATTCTTATAGACATATTGAGAAGATTAAATGAGAAAATGTATGAGAAATAACAAAAGAATAACATACACTGTAGGTGTTCCCTAGCAATCTAATATACTTTGTGTAAAGATCTTTCACTGGGTGACCATTTTTTACCTGTCAAAGTTAAGATCAAGAAAGGTACAAATGGGAGACTTGGGACAATCAAGCAGCAGCACTTAGGGATTGATATTCTATCTAGAGGACAGCATTTGTCAAGTCAAAATTATGCTTAGACCATCAAGTAGAAAATAAATAAATAATAACACAGACAATCAAAACACAACAGTTAGGGGAATGTCCTAGTAAATTACACTAGACCAAAAAAATGTAATATCAACCAGGTACTAAAAATTAGAATCATGGAAAAATGTTGATGTGTTGATTGAAAGAGCAAAACATAAACGTGCATACAATGGCTGAAATGATTTAAATTATGTAGACCTTCAAAACAATGAACATAATTATGTTAAATGGATAGATTATACTAATATAAAATTATATTAACAGTAGAAGTATTAACTACAAAAAAACAGATAAAGTACAAATTAAATCTATCCAGCTATACAATGCATGATATGTTTTCTTTGGAAGTGGACTAATTTTTCCAAACCTGTTCTCTTCAAGCTGATGTTCATGAGTTTGCACTCTTTGATCTATTATTAAGGGATGGTAAGAAGGCTATATAGGAGTCAAAAGTAATTCAGGAGTATTCTGGCTTGCAGGGGGAAGTTACTTTGAGAATAAATATTTGTTGTAAAATCTATTGGGAAGAAAATTTGCAGACACATTTTTAAAATAGTTATAGAGATACATTTGAAATGGCCTATATAGGAGTGGGTGGAAATAAAAATGGCAACGTAGAAGATGAGCTATAAAGAAAGGATTGGATAGCTGTGTTTTGAGTACCAATGACATGAAACTAAATTCACCTATTCCTAGAAATAAAATCATAAAACACAATTGTTTCTTTCCCATCTGAATCAACTTTAAAATGCTACCAAATCATGTATTATTACCATAACCAAACTGTGACAAATAATGAATGCAAACTTAAGCTAGCAGTTCTAGACTAGGAAAATATACAGAACCCTATCCATATTTACAAATATTTATGTCACTTATGATGCTCCAGCAAGATGCTATGTGGACCACCTACCCTTTTCCTCTTACATAAATATTAAAAAAAAAAAAAAAAGCAAGGAAAAAAAAAACCCAACTGAATGCTCAAGTCAATAAAGAAGCAGACTATTAAGAGGGCATGGAACATTTATCTGAATAATGGATATAATTTAATGATACCAACCACAGTTCTCCTAATGACAACTTGAATTTACTCGGCACCTTATTCAGCAATATTTTCACTCATTATAAGTAGCAATCAGAGCCGAAACCCCTAAAGATAATTATTCTATCAAAATGGCTCGAAGTTTCACTCTTGCCAATGATACTTTCCTATTTCAGGGGCCGTTTGCTGGTCATTTTGGAAGGATTTGAGTGGATAATGTAATCAGAATAACGCAACAGTGCACTTTCCTGCATTAGGAACTTAAGTCCCTCAGGGAGACAAGCTCTGCTATCCTAATGAATTTCCATAATCCTTCTGGAAGGCTGGATACACCATTTATGTGGATGGTTGTCCACTTGAAAATGTTAGTTACCTAAGAACAGATGAGCTGGTTGGAAGATTCTCTCGACACTTTAGGAAAGGCTGTTGTTGCTCCTGTTACTCCTTGATTAATATCCTCCCACTGGCACTTGGTTTCTCAGATTGGCTCCACTATAGAAGCCCTCTAGATAATGTTCTCCTTAAGCAGTACCCCATGCTCTAGAACTTCCTGTGTCTATTCTGCTTACCAAAACTGGCCTGTCCTCCCCTCTTTTCAGGGACAGGCTCTTTGCTACAAGATAGTGTATTACTAGATTACTAAGATAAACCAGTGCTTTCACAACTTTTTAAACTGTGAAGACACTTCTTTTTTTTTTTTTTTTTTTGAGACAGAGTCTCACTCTGTTGCCCGGGCTAGAGTGAGTGCCGTGGCGTCAGCCTAGCTCACAGCAACCTCAATCTCCTGGGCTCAAGCAATCCTCCTGCCTCAGCCTCCAGAGTAGCTGGGACTACAGGCATGCGCCACCATGCCCGGCTCATTTTTTTCTATATATTTTTAGTTGGCCAATTAATTGCTTTCTATTTTTATAGTAGAGACGGGGTCTCGCTCTTGCTCAGGCTGGTTTCGAACTCCTGAGCTCCAGCGATCCGCCCGCCTCGGCCTCCCAGAGAGCTAGGATTACAGGCGTGAGCCACCGCGCCCGGCCAAGACACTTCTTAAATATCAAAAATTTTGCTCTTTTAATATCTGCTGATGAAAATATAAATACTATATAATGACAGAAGTTATTACAAATTTAGTAATACTTGGAAGTGAATTTGTATTTTACTTCTTAAATCAGCATCGACATAGATTGGAAATGAATTGTACTTATATACATGCTACTTGTTATTGATTCTACCTGTAAGATCTATTCTGGTGTGCAGTGTCACGGATGCCTTGTAAGAACTTTTCGGAGTAAAACAAGTCTGAAGATTAGAGGTTGGCAATCACTAATATAAACTACCTACTATTTATTCAGATTTATTATATCTGGCATGTTAGGATGTTCTATATATACATAATCTTATTTATAATCTCATGAGGTTGTTACTGTAATACTATATCCACCTTGTACAAGTAAGAAATGAAGCTCATAGAAGTTATCTCTTTTGAGCTCAGTTACACAGCTAGTTATTAGGCAAAGTTGAGATTCAAACACAGCTCTGTCTAATTACAAAGTCCATGTACTTAATCCCAAAGCCACATTGCCTTTCATTAACTATTCTTGTAGTAAATATGCTTCAACATACCATTTCCTTAGTGAAAAGAACCAGCACATAAATTCCTTAAGGTATGATGCTCATGGGTGACATCTATAAGCCACTGAGGGAATTAGAGGTAATTCCCTAAAATTACACCTATGTACCAAACTATTAATACTTAGATTCAAGAATATGATCAAAACACAGTAGAGTGAAACTGCTTTAAAAATAAAACACTTGGATAAGTTTAGTCATCTATTGTAACAACTGGTGAAGAGTTAATAACAATGTACCAAGTATTTGAAACATGCTATAAGAAAAGACTTTTGACATCCTCACCACAAAAAAATGTTAGTGAGGTGATGGATATGTTAATTAGCTTTACTGAATCTTTCTGCAGCATATACATAGATAAAAATATCACACTAAATGCCATAAATACACACAATTATGTCAATTAAAAATAGATTTTAAGAATACATGTTTAGATGATGTTGTAAATGGATCAAAATGGAAATAATTAGTTCTCTTTTAATAAACAGTGAAAAGCAATGTTACTCATGAGAAAGTCAGCTTCAAAAAAAAGTGGGTTAAATGAGTGATTACAGTAGATCAGTGGTTCACAAACTGTGATCTTTGGACCAACATCTGGGAATTAGTCGGGAATACAAATACTTATATTTTCACGCTCCCAAATCCAGACTTCCTAAATCAGAAAAACATGATCTGTTTTATTAAACATTAATCAACCCGGTACATACATACCTGGGTTTGAGACTTAGCTTAGTAGTTATATAATCTTGGGCAAGTAACTTAAGTTCTGTGAACATCTAAGTTCTCTGATCAGTAAAATGAGGATAATAGAACTTCCTTCATAAGATTCTTTTAAAAATTACATGAGTTAATCCATGTAAAATCCTTGGAGTTAATCCATGTAAAATACTTGGAATATGCTTGACATATAATTCATATATAATGAAGGTAAAATATAATTAGGTGGCTGACATCTTTCTTCAGTTGTAGCCAGCTCAGTCTAGAGGCATGTGGAGGCATTTCCATTGTGTCCTCAAAATGAGGCTTTAAGCTAACTCTCCAGAGTAATGACAAAGGAACAAATACCATTCTAGTGAGATTGAGGAGGGACACAAACAATTAAAGTAACCCATTTGAGAGACATTGTATTTATAAGAACCAAAGCAAGTGCCTTACAGAGTTGATCTCCAGGAATGGCAGTGAAAAACTAGAAATGGGCTTGAAACTTAGTAAGTGGGCAAAAATCAGTTCGCAAATATAAAGACATCCATGTTTGAGATCCTTGAGGGGACTTTAAAAGGAACAGCTGTCTTGTATGTCACTAATATCTGTAGTGATACTGATATGCTGGCTCTGGCGATGCAGGTGGAGCCCCACAGCCTCACAAATGCCTTGGAGTCTAAGCTGATACATTTTTCAGATACAGAATTTTGAGATATTTGAAATGCCATTTCCTGCTTAGAAAACAGAGTCTGACTTTAAATATTTCAAATCGCAATCACGGATTCTAGTTAAAAAGACCTAAATTCATAAACCAAGTATGCCTCTTACTAGATCTGAGACCTTGAGTGATTTTCAAAACCTCTGTCTCTGAGCTCTAGAATGGGGAATCATTCCACCAGGATTGTTGTTATGTCTAGATGTAACAAGAGAAAGTGCTTAGAACAATCGCTGGCTCATACTGAGCATGCAGTAAGTGTTGACTGCTTTCACTGTTTGGCTATTTGATGATGGAAAAGTTATCAAATCATCCCAGTATTTTAATAGTTTATTTGGACAGAAAACATCACTAGCCTGATTATAACTTTGTCTTAGGATAATGATTTTAGTTTTGGACAAGGCTACCCAGCAATACTGAATTCTGTAACTTGAGGCTTTGCTGTCTAGCATAGCAACGTAAAATATGGGTGTAATAGGGAATGAGTCTACTCCTTAAAGACTTTCCATTGAACAAGAGAAATACTAATGGTATTATATGAAAAGGGGGCTTCCAAAAGTAAGTTAGTTTAGAAATTCCAGGTTAAAGTTATAGATATTTCATTAGTGTTCAACTGGTTAAAATTTCACTCTCCTAACATGCACAGCAAATTTCCAAGAGGAAATTCATATAAATCATTTCCCAATTTATTTGACCATAGAACCCCTTTTCTGAAAACCAAACAAAAAAATACCTATAGAGATTAGTACTGTACAGGACACATCTCGGAAAATACTGTTTTTGTACTTCTTTCAGAAGCACAGAGGGAAATCAAACGAGATACAGCTCCCACAAACCAGGCATCCCTCTCTTTGTCACATAGGTTAAATTGCCTTGTATCAAATCACAGAGAAATACAAACTCCTCTGGACATACTATAATTCTGGTCATAGATAACATTACTTTGGGGGCTGAAGAGATAATTACAACTTAGGTAGCACAATTTGCCAAATGATCTTTATGGAGAGAGAAGGGGGGGCCGGGCGCGGTGGCTCACGCCTGTAATCCTAGCTCTCTGGGAGGCGGAGGAGGGCGGATCGCTCAAGCTCAGGAGTTCAAAACCAGCCTGAGCAAGAGCAAGACCCCGTCTCTACTATAAATAGAAAGCAATTAATTGGCCAACTAAAAATACATAGAAAAAATGAGCCGGGCATGGTGGCGCATGCCTGTAGTCCCAGCTACTTGGGAGGCTGAGGCAGGAGGATTACTTGAGCCCAGGAGTTTGAGGTTGCTGTGAGCAAGGCTGAAACCATGGCACTCTAGCCCGGGCAACAGAGTGAGACTCTGTCTCAAAAAAAAAAAAAAAGAGAGAGAGAGAAGGGATTTTAAGTATCTGAATGGGAGAGGAAAAAAATGGGAAAAACCACTCTCTTCCAGGAAGCTTTTACATTCCTGGCTTTACTCTAAACTAGGAATTTCTTCCTGAGAATTTCTTCCCCATGCTGTGTCTTTCTGCATAATGGCTCTAAACTAGCATTAGGGAAAGAGAAGTCACAATAACAGGGTTCCTATAGCAATAATTTTCACTGGAAGCATGGGAATAATTTTCTTCACATCCACACACAATGTGGCCCCAGTAGCATTCTTTACCCTCTGGGCCACCCCATGAATGTTTCTGTTCCTGTCAGGCATGCAAGCCCTTCCAGAAAGGTCCAGTGTCACTTCAGCCTCACCCCCCTTTGTATTATAATTTATTTCCTACATCATCTATCACAGTTCCTATCACAGTATTGTTAAGTAGACAGCAAGGGATTCTGGGTCTCTTGGGGAGGAAAGTGGGTGCTGCTGCAATTCATCCTCCACCGATGGGCTTTGAGAGAGGCTCATGGGAGATCTACATGCACGGTAAGACTCAGGTCATGCAACTGTCAGCTGTCCAATCAAAGTGGTTCCATGGTGATGTCTGAGCCACTAGGGAGGTCTTAATATGGGCACTATAAAACAAGACCTAAATCATAACCAGTCCTATATATATATGTGTGTGTGTGTGTGTGTGTGCGCGCGCGCGCGCGCGCGCGTGCGCCCTTCCTTTGGTTCCCCCTTTGCTGCGACAACGAGTCTGATCATCATCTGTGGCGTATGTATCATCCTCTATAAACTTGTATCTTGCTCTTACCCTATTATAATCCTATGTTTCTCTGCTCAATAAACTGCATTTTCATGCTTGCCTAACTTGGGCCTGTCTGGTCATTCTTCGGCCATGAGCATGCCAAGAGGCAACATTTCAGACTAAAACCTGGCAGTATCACACATCCATTGTTTCCTTTCTAATGGAAAAGGTGCCAAAGAGCTTGGCATGAAAGAGCTTGGGAAATTTCACCCCAAAATATGATTCCTTGGTATAAAAAGTATTTTGAATTAAAGGCCTGTAGACATCAACAGGCCCTTGGAAGGGGGATTTCCCTCTATCTGCATAACTACATAAGACCCATCAAAAAAATAACTGACTTCCCTTCTCATCCCTGTTATGTCAATATATTACAGGAAAGAAAATCAAGAATGCAACCAGACCTGTCTCAAATCATTTTAAATATAATACCTATCCATTAGAGCAGAGGTTCTCAAACTTTTTAAACAGGGGGCCAGTGCACTGTCCCTCAGACCGTTGGAGGGCCAGACTATAGTTTTAAAAAAAGCTATGAACAAATTCCTATGCACACTGCACATATCTTATTTTGAAGTAAAAAAACAAATGGGCAAAAACACCCACATGTGGCCCACAGGCCATAGTTTCAGGATGCCTGCATTAGAGGTTTATTTAATTTGCAAAGATTCTCTGTGTACCCATTCATCCTCCATAGCAATAATTTATTGCCTCTAAGCAGAATTACCTATATTCCTCAACTCCCCCTGCAGTTTCAAATAAGGACATATAAATTCCTGGACCCCACTGGGATATTGGGTAATCAACCTGTGTTTTTTCCCCTGGGTTGGGAAGTTTCCACTCACCCCATATTCCTGAAGACCTCCAAAAATATGGAACAATAATAATTTCCTAACAATACGTTTAATTTAAATGTCACTTTTGTTTACATCTGTCAAAGGGTTTTTTCAAAATTCCAAAAGATTAATGGGACACAAATGTTTTTGCTATAAGGATACACTGGATAATGCGTAAGTTAGGACATTCAGTGTGCCTGTCACCAGGACAGTGTTTACTGTAACCAAAAGGAAAGTTTTTATCCCTCAACCTCCTCCCACCCTCACTACTTCTTAGTTTCTGTTGACGGGTTTTGGAACACCCATTCCTTTGCTGCATACTTACATCATCTGTAAGAAATAGCTATGATGGGTATTGTTACTCTCATTTCATAGAGAAGGAAAATAAAACTGTAAACTTAAATAAAATTTTGAGCTCTCCCTCCCCCCAGGCGACTGAATGGACCACCTCCTGGCCAAGGGGATATCCTAAAACTGACTTGCTGGCCAAGAGAAGGAGGTCAGACATGCCTCATTACGCCCCCTCCCTTCTTAGAGGCATCCTTTGTAATCCATTAACAGGCCTAAGGCTATACAAGACAAACCAGCCCATCCTAAATTTATACAACAAATATTTGGCACATAGCTTGTCTCTGATTAACAGACTAACTTATTTTAACTTAAAACATTCCAAGCCTTTAAACAAAGTTTCATTTCTTTAACCAATTACAAGTAAAACACTCTTTAACGCCACCTATAACCTGTAAGCCCCCCACCACCACACACACACTTGAGATGTTCCACCTTTTTGGGCCAAACAAACTTTACGAATAATTCTTATCTTCCTGAAATCCATAAAACCAGACTGTAACCAGATTGTAACCCAACCATAGCGAATCCACCTGCTCGAGGCTTCTTGGGTATGGCTAGAGAACATGGTCCTCAAATATGGCTCAGAATTAAGCTCTTTAAATTATTTTGTAGAGTTTGGCATTTTTTTATTTTTCTGCTGACAATACAAAAAACTGAAGTTTCTCAAGAATTCTTAGCCAGTAAATATCAGGGATAGAAAAAGAACCCTAGTGGTCTACCAATTCCAAGCCTAATATTCTCGCTGCAAATGCCACAAGGACTAGCCTTGTTCTAGTGAATGTGTGATCCATGGCTGAAGTCAGCAGTACACAGAGAAAAGCAGCAATTCAGTAAAAAGCCTACCCTAGCAGGGTTGTCATACAGGATAGACTTCATTAGACTTTTGTGCCTGGATTTTGAACCCACCATAGGAATGTTTCAATACTACCTGTGCATGTGAGTCATCAAAGACCCTGGCAATGACATCCTTACTATGTCAGGAAGGACAAGGATTTAGAAGGTTCCTCACAGGAAAAATTTGTTAACAAATTATTCATAAAAAATAAGTCCCAGCAGTAACAGCAGAAGTGTGTCTTAGTCCCCAGCATAATCAGAGAAATTTCACAGCAGACAAACTTACACATACCCCATCACCTAATGGTTCACTGGGAGGCAATTTAAATTCCAGGAGAGAGTCAAATAACAGAACAGTTCCTCAAAGTGGGGCCCTTAAAAGCGACAGTGGCTCCTTTTTCTAATAACCCAATCCATCACTTTTTATTGCTAATATTTGTACATTATGAAAGAAAAAAAAGAAAAACAATCATAGCTTTAGATTTTGAAGAATTGAGATTTACAGGCTAAGGAAAAGCAGCTGTGAGGTCAAAAAAAAAAAAAAAAAAAAAAAAAAAAAAGGAGGCAGGGAGAATAGAAGTCATGCTTCAAAGATTTTTTTTTCCCCCCTGTGAAAACAAATAGTTTCTTCTGAGTTACACTCAGCAATTAGGCTGCTGAAAATTGAATCTTTCCTCAGTATTGACTTCCTCCTAAATCTATTTTTACCCAATGCCATCAGCTTGCAGGGGTCCTCAAACTTTTTAAACAGGGGGCCAGTTCACTGTCCCTCAGACCTTTGGAGAGTGCACACTGTGGGCCCGGGACGAGTCGGCTGCTAAGCAGGACAGGCAGTAGAAGCAAAAACACCCCGGGGGCAAGATAAATGTACTTGGTGGGATGCATGTGGCCCATGGGCCGAAGTTTTAGGATGCCTGGCTTAGACTATGTGCCATGCAGCCCTAATGTAAGCTAGTCTGAGAAGGCACAAAGGAGCAAAATATCCGCCTACTCACTGAAAGGATGGCATTGCTAATAAATTATCCAACACTGAAAAGTAAACTATCTAGCAGAAAGAAAGAGTAAACCTACAGCCCCTTAAACTTAAAATTGCCCCTTTGCAGAAAAAAACTCACTAGAACCCTTTATTTGATTAATCACGTGTGGCTAAAATCCTGTCTTTAACATTAACCACTTGTGGCTTAACTTGTGATCTCAAAGAGTTTGTTTCTACAGCACTTGAAAAGAAGTAAGGAGAATACAGGGGTTTGAATTACCTCCCCATATCCTCTAGAACCACATTCCAGGGAAACTGATAAGCCAGCCTCATAGACAAGAGAAAAAATAAAATAAAAGGAAAAACAAATGCAGCTGCTTCACGACTGCCTTCTGCTATCAGCTGGCAATGAAAACTCCAAACTCCTTACCCTTGTGGCCAGCACTTATACTTTCATTTTCTTGTACCATGACCATACTCTCCTTTGGAAAGTAAAATAAATTTTTTCTTTAAAGCTCTCCTAATCTTTGTGTCAAGAATTCTTTCTCAGCCCCTACTACATATGAGTTTCCACCCTAAAACCCCCAATGCTCCAGGACAGAATGCTTAAACACTTGGTTCCAAAGATGGAAAGCTTGCTCCCAAATCCCCTCCCACAAACAACTTTACACTTTTCCTACAAAGTAGGTTTATTGGGAAAGGATAGTGGAAGAATAAAGGCCATGTTTTTATCAAATTCCAGAGCTATTCCGCATTCAGCAACATCTTGAGATTCATAAAGAAATACCCTCACAGAAGAGCCAGAAAGGCAGAATATAAGTATTGTATATGCTAAATAACCCATGTGAACTAAAATAAAATCTTAAGCTCTCCCCCTCAGCTGACTGAATGGACCCCTCTATTGACAAAAGGGATACCCTAAAACTGAGTTACTAGCCATGAGAAAGGAGGTCAGACATGCCTCATCAAGCCCCCTTCCTTGGAGACATACTTTGTAACTCATTAATAAACCTAAGGTATGCAAGATAAACCTGCAGGTCCTCAATTTATATAACAAATCACTTCAGTCTTAGTATAAGGCCAGTGGATTATCTTTGATTAACAAACTTCCTTAACATAATACACTCCAAGCCTTTAGACTAAGCTTCATTTCTTTATCTGATTACAAATCAAAGAGTCTTTAAACCCATCTATAACATGTAATCCACCCCCCTTTTGAGATGTCTCACCTTTTCTGGCCAAACCAATATATGTATTGACTTATCACTATACTTGCAATTCCTGTTTCCCTGAAATGTATAAAATCACACTGTAAACCAACCAGAAGTAGTCCACTTGCTCAAGGTTTCTTGGGTATGGCTCTAGGCCATGGCCCTCAAAGTAGGCTCAGAATAAACATCTTCAAATTATTTTACAATGTTTGCCTTCTTTTCCCTTCACACTCAAATAAAAGAGGAAGGGCAACATGGTTACACAGAAATAACTCTAACCCAAGTAAAAGCATCTCACTTCAAGTTTCCTTTCCCTGTTTTGAGCTATAACCGAAAATATGCATTAACTCTTATCACTGGAGAAATCTTTATCGCTACCAATACTTCCATCCACCTATTCCCACATGGAAATACTACTTACAAATAGGTACATATTTATGAAAACATGAAATTTTGATATCAAAGATAGCATAACTCCCTCAACACACATGGAAACATAGCTTGCTCTTTTTAGAACTATTTTCCAAGTAAACTGATTTCCATAATATTGTGTACAAAAATCTCTATCCATGAGGTGCAGATATCCAAACATTTATCATATTATGAGCCACATCACCCATCTTCCTGCCTGAGGAATCACAGTGGGGTAGGAAACCAACAGAATGAGTTAATGAAGGAGATAGGAGCACTGCTTATCTAATTACCCAAGGAACTGGTAAAGAGGGGTACAAATGAGAAAAGGGGAGGTGTAGCAAAAAGATAATGCTGAAGTCTCAAAAGCCACTAATTTGTCATCACAAGAAGTTTACTTAATAATCTTTCCTTTGCCGAACTCCAAAACCACTGAAACGCTGTTCCATACCTGCAACATTTCTATATTACAGTGTGTTATTCTCTGAAAGTGTTAGAGAATTCCATGTTAACTCCTATATAAAATTGAACACGCCTACCGGCCAGGCATATTAGCTCACGCCTGTAATCCTAGCACTCTGGGAGGCCGAGGCAGGAGGATTGTTTGAGCTCAGGAGTTCGAGACCACCCTGAGCAAGAGCGAGACCCCGTCTACCAAAAATAGAAAGAAATTAGCCAGACAACTAAAAATATATACAAAAAATTAGCTGGGCATCGTGGCACACGCCTGAAGTCCCAGCTACTTGGGAGGCTGAGGCAGGAGGATAACTTGAGCACAGGAGTCTGAGGTTGCTGTGACCTAAGCTGACACCATGGCACTGTAGCCAGGGCAACAGAGTGAGACTAAGTCTCAAAAAAAAAAAAAGAAAGAAAAATTTGCAAACTCCAGAAAAGCATATATTTCTTCTACATTTTCAAATATCCTCTATGCCACATGAAAAGTGGGCAACAAACACCTGGTGATATCATATTCCCTCTCTAACTCTATTTGTGATTGGAAAGAAGTTAACACATTCATCCTTGGTAGGACTTTAACAAACACAATTGCCCTGGCATTCATCTAAGTCAGTCAATGGAAGAGTCCAAGGCAAATCCTCATGTTGTTGATTAGTGGTAAAAGGAGAGGTGGCCAGGAAAACTAAACTAGGAAATAGCAGATTTACCTCTGAGTTATAGGAGTACCATTAACCAGTCAAGTGCATACAGTATGTCACTGACCCTGGGTTTTTACATCTATATTTTGGTGGCAATGCGGGAGAGTGATTAATACCTGCTGTTCTGAAAATTTAATTATAGGATATTACTTTCCCTCTACTCCAATTCAATAGACATTCACTGATCTAATGTTGTCAATAAGAGATTATGGTTAGAAAAACTATAATTTCTACCATTCAACTGTTCCACTTACCCAAAAATCAATCATAGCACCTAAAAAGCAACTAATTAGCTTCTATAGATTAGGTCTTGCAAATTCAGAACAAACTATCATGACAAAAACACATAATCATTAACAGACACTGATGGCCTACTTTGAATAGACTAAATAGAGTTACAAGATTTCTGCCTATGACTCACTTCTATACAGGACATTTATTTATTCACCAATTATTTCCTAAGCACAATTGTGTTCAAGGTCCTATACTAGCCACTGGTGATATAAAGGAGAAGAGGACTGACATGCATCCTGCTCCCTGAACATAGAGTATAGAGGAATAAAAGCAGATTCTCACCCTCTCAATGGGCTTGTGAAGAAAACCTACCATTTAGTTCACACCCAAACTTAATTAAGAGTAAAAAATAAACTCTAAATATGTAAACAATGACAGTACACTGCTTGAGCCACTTTAGAAGCCCATGTGCAGCTGGAATAACACAACTCCTCTTTGGCCATTGCCATCCTGGCCTCAGTTCCTCAATTGGAAAATGCTAAGTATAAAATATGACCTCCAGTCACCCTGAATAAAGCACTGAGGTCTTAACAACACCAACATTGAATAGGGCAATGAACTTTCAAACGTTTAATTAATTTTGACCAAGAGAAAAAATGCAAGCCTGTTTAGTGACAGGTATTTTACACTCTCGCTTCTCTTGGGTATTTATTAAAGCAAATTCTCTTCATCGTTAGATGGAAATCAATTTAAAAGGCCCCTAATATTTAAAAAAAAAACCCTTAAGAATTTCCTCTTTGCAGGATATTAGTGGTAGCCTTTAAATAAATTAAAATAAAATGAAATTTAAGTAATCTGCAAACCATGGCCAGGCCCCAAATCACCAATTATAATCTATTAATAATAACTCCAGGAGTCTTAACCTCCACAACCGTCAGCCACCCTTTCTTTGTTTTTATGGCTGTACTTCCCTCAATCCAGCCCCATGATTCACTTTCTATGCATCTTTGCCTTGCCTTGTCTACCACACCACTAAAAAGGGCTATGAAAGTATTTTGAAAGCCATAAAATGCCATAACAATGTTAGTGGTGTGTTCCTTTATTCAACAAAAATGTGTGTCGTACCTAATCTATGCTGGGGACAATACGAATAATGTTCTCTCATCACCTTACACAAATGGCTACCTTTCCTATATAGGAAACCACTCATTCCTCTCTGTACCCTATCTACAACCTCTACCCTGTTGTCACCTTCTCCAAGCTGGGGGCAGGAAGGGAGGAGTAGAGTATACTTAGGGCCCTTAAGAATCCACACCCTGAGTAAAGAAGCCTAAGATTTCTTTTCAGTCTATTTTCCAAAAATGCCTAGTAAATAAGCCCCACAGAGTTAGCAATCAGGAGCCCTAGTTTCTAATTCCAGCTGCCACACACCTTGAGCCAGACACTTTCATCTTCACCTCAGATTCCTCATCTGCCAAGTGAGTTGATCTCTAGTGTCCCTTCCAGCTGTGTCATTATAGAACTCTATGATATTTTACAGTGCATACTGGAAATAATTCCAGAGCAATACTTCTTGACATATGTTTTCATAGATCCTAGCTCCACAGGATGTTAATAGGTATTAAATGGAAAAAAGGGTCTATGGGTCCATAAAGTTTTTAAACAGGGGACCAGTTCACTGTCCCTCAGACCGTTCAAAGGCCGTTGAAGAGTGCGACTCACATTCCACACATGCGCACTGTGGGCCCGGGACGAGTGGGCTGCGAAGCAGGACAGGCAGGGGAAGCAAAAACACCCAGCAGTCTGGATAAATGTCCTCAGAGGGCCGCATGTGGCCCGCAGGCCCTAGTTTGAGGACACCTGGTAATAAGCAGAGTATACTAGTTTAAGAGGCCAGGCTCTGCAAGCAAACTGCCTTGGCTGATATCTCAGCTCTGCCTCATTTTCCCTGCGTGACTTTCAATAGATTACTTTATCTTTCAGTGCCTTAGTTTTCCCATCTGAAAAAAATGGGAAAGATGATAGCCCTCATATAGGGTTGCTGTGAGGATTAAGTATGTCAATGTATATGAGGACTTGAAACATATAAAGGGAGGAGTGAATAAATGGAAACTACTATTATTGCTATCATCCTCTTCAACATTAGTCAATGTATTTTAGAAACTCAGAAAAAAACCAAACTTTATAAGGATTCTATTCTGTAGGATTTCTCAGAGTCTTCAATGTACATTAGTAACTTCCCTAGACAGGGCTGCATTTTCCAAACTTATCCTCCCCATACACCTAACGCCCACCAGAATATATATTGGAAAACCCTACTCTAGACAAAGATTTAAGAGATTTGGTTCTATCCTAACCTCGCTACTAATCAGATGTGTAACTTTGAGGGGAAAAAAAATCACTAATTTCTCTGTGCCCGAGACCATCTTGTAAAAATGACTTGAACAATCTTAGACTGAAAGTCCTTTCCTATGTTACAAATTCAAAGATACTATGACAAGCTCTCTTTTAGGAAATAAGGGCCTAATTGTTCTCATTTGATAGACTATGAAGTGAGTCACCTTTTTATAATCCATAGAACAATTTCTACCAACACTAGACTAGCAATAGGTCAAGCAGCCCTGACAGGGCAATTCAAATTTTCCTCACAGGAAAATAAAAAATAAGAGAGCTCTAGGAGAAAAACTCGAAGTCACATAAGTTAGGAACTCCTTAAAGTTTGAGCTGGGGCTCTTAGAGCTCAAAAGGCTCTTAGATTTACTGTAGTCCCATTGCCTCTTTTAGTGGGGAGGAAACTGAGGTTGAGAAAGGGGAAGGGATTAGCCTAAGATCACATAGAAAGTTATTCACGTGTTTTGCTATTTAATAAAAAGTGCTGGTAGAATAATATAATGAGAGACCTTCAATTCTCTACACAGCACTGTATTTATGAACATTTATACACCCAATCCAGGTTAACACTGAAAAATTGTAGTAGTACCTCACGGGATGAAGATGACTATATCTCCTGGTGTTCTGGTCTGAGAATCAGAGCCAGAGAGGGGCCATTCCTTGCCAGGTATGTGTGTGTGTGTGTTTGCACACATGCGTGAGTATGTCTATGTCTGTGTCTATTTTTCCTCTCTTTGTTGGTTCAAATTTAGCTCACAAAGCCCAGCACTAGACAGGAAGTTCTGTCCTATTTAATGAGGAATGAACAAAATGCAAAGGCATGTTTTCCTAGAACTCCTAAATTTAAAGATTCACAGCTGCTTGGGACTTCCCTAGCTCTCTGCTTATCCACTAGGCCCCTACTTCTTCCTTCATTGGTTGTTTCTCCCTGGACTCTGCTGGACAGGGAGGGAGAGAAGGGAAGAGAAAGGAGAAAGAGGAGTGTGGGGAGAGCAACAGGAAGCAAGAGAGAAGCTATTCCTTTCTCATATACCAAGCCTGATCAACATTCTGGCTTAACCTCATGACTAGCCATGTAACATTTCTAAACCTCAGTTTCCCCAGCTGTCAGCCGGGCATACTAGTAACACCTATCTCATAAGGTTGTTGTGAGGATTAGATGAGTTAATGGACACAAAGTACTTAGAGCATTGAATAGCACGTGTTCATTATTTAGTAAATTTTGAACATGGACTTCCTTCTATACTTTCACATACTGGTGCTAGAGTGTGAATTAGTATTGCCTCGAGAAGGGGCATTATTCTATAGGAATCAAAAGTTCCTGAAATGTGAATTACATATCTAGAAATTTCTCCTAATGAAAATGAACAAACCACCATGCAAAGATAACAGAAACAGACAAAAGCAGATACCAAAATGTTAACAGATGTTATTATAAGGCGGGTGGCGGGACCCCTCCCTACCCTAGATCAAAAAGAAAAGGCTCATGAGACCAGACCGGCCAAGGAACCCTCAAGGACAACTGCCCTGCTGAAAACTACCACACCCTGATAAAAGAGTTTGGCTCCTGGATTCCACAAATACCTCCAGCCCCTGCTATTTCTCAATGACCACCAAAGGTCACCCCAGCTCTTCCTGCCAAAAGTCCCTAGCTCACCCCAAATGGTATATAAGGCCTCAACCCCTTCAAACGGAGGTGACTTCTGGGGCCTCCCCCTCTCTTGGGACCCCAGAACCTCGTCCAGCAGTGCATAATAAAGCCACGAGGTTTGGCCTCCACTTTCTCTCTCTCTGGCTTTTCTTTTCGCTGCCGCCAAAAAACCTTACAGTTATCTCTGATATGATGTGGGGATAAATTATAATGCGTCATTATTATGATTTCTTTAAACCTTTTTGTACTGCTTGAAATTTTTAGACTGAGCACTTTACTTTTATAAGAAAAAATAACATAGCAGTTTTCATTGTGACAAAATGTTTAGCCAATCTATCCTTTCCTCAGCTGATCTCTGTCCCAGTGATTCTCTCCCACTCATTCACCATTATCAGAGTGAATGGCAGAACCCACTCCACAAGTCTGGCTCCTGTTTATGGCAACAAAATTCTTTAAATGATTCTGGTTACCCTTTATACTTTTGGGTCTCTCTTTAAAAGGGAGGGTAAGGGCATGGAGAATAAAAGACACCAAATTGAAAAATCACTACACTAAGTCACATGGCTCAGACTGAAGCATTCCAGATAAATAGCCATGCAGATGAACACTCCATCATGAATAGAGACTTTCTTCCAGCATCCATCCATTTATTCCCCTCACCCAACCTGCTTCCAGGGTAAGTTAATATCCCAGTGTCAGCATTAACTCTCCTAGCTTTGGTCAGGTTGTGTCACAACCCTGGAATTATTTAAACATAGGAATTTTGTATTTATTATTGAATTACAGTTTGATAAGGAAGACCACTGCATGCATGCAGCACCATAAAAATTCTGCAGAGTGCCAGCTTCCCCAGCCCGCTGTGTCCTTCAGACAGCAGTGACAAATGGAGCAGTCTGTGGAGAGCTCCTCCTGGTGACATGAGTTACCTCGCCAACTAGGGCTTATTACAAAACACAAACTATTGCACTGGGCTGGAACAGAAGGCAATTTTCAATTCATTTATAGCTCATGCCACTCACTTGTTTAACCTCAGTTCTTAAGGGGATGGCTTTGCAAACATAAGCCCCCTTGGCCATATAAATTAGTGACTGTTAAAGATAAGCTCACAGCCAAAGCATTTCAGATATTTTAGCTCTGTTTTTTTTTTCTTAATTTCTAATTGAAACTAGAAATAGTACCTTTCTAACTTTAAATTTACATTCAGGTCTTGAAAATTAGATTACCATAGTCATATGCCAAATTCACATTGCAATTCACAAGACATATTTCTCCCTTGAAGTCACCATTTAGATATTTAGCAAATAATAGAAGAATGCTGCCTGGATGGTAATATTTCCTCATGTTTCATTCCAGAAATCAACAGTCTAGTTATCAATGAGAAATCCCTTTTCAAATGCGTTCTACTGCAGGCAAGTAACAATGCATAAACTGTAAAAGCTAGAAACTAAACTTATCCTATTAACAGGGGATAACAATTTGCAAACACATCAAGTAGCATCAGATGTACAGTTTAAATTTTAAGAATTTTTACTTTGTACTGTGATACTGCGAAGGGTGTCTATTAAAAAAGCTAGAAAGAGAGTCAACCTTTATTGAGCCTCCTACTACATGCCATGAATATTTATACATATTGTCTGAATAATCTTCACAACAGTATAAAGAAACTATTACTTCCTATAGTTATATATTTATATGTATGTGTGTATTTTCTTTTCACAGAGGAGGAGATTAAAACTTACTTTGCCTAATGGGGCACAACACTAAGTATCAAGGGCCAGAAAACCCCAGGATCTTTTGAAGATTACCAATAATAACAATGATGATGATGCTATTAAACATAATATTGGTTTGTATACATAACTCTTCCATCATTTAAGTACAGCTTATTAAGATTAGGTGTCTCAGCTGCATAGAGAAAAAAATCACAGACTGAGTGAAAGCTCTTGGTAATCTTTACTTCGAAACCACAATGAATCAATATACCCCAAATACTCAAATATTCAAAATGCAATAAACCAGTATAATCAAATAGCTCCTATTTTCCCCATGACCCACTTCTAGAGAAAGTAACTTTTCTTTCTCAGTAGATAGGACAGGATCACCTTGCATATAATTGATGCTGAACTAATGGTTCTGATTTGTTGTTCTATACACTACTAGGTACAAAAACTCTCAAAGAAATGCTCTAGGCTTTATCCCTGTTTTCTTCTCTAAAGGCAGGTCCATCTTCCCCAAGGGCAAGCAGATCATGCCATTTGTCCAAGATCTCTCTGAAATTCAATAATGGAGCTGGGGATTTTGTCTACCATCTGCTGTCCCCATACCCGGGCCACAAACTGGTATGGGTCACCCTATGTACCCCTACACTCCCCACCCCATCCCCTTCCATGAAACTCAGGAACAAGCTCGACTCCCTCCCCATTGCACACATCATGACCTGAGTTCCCGCTCTCATCACCCACCCAATAGGAGGAAAATGGTCCCTGGTGCCAAAAAGGTTGGGGACTGCTGTCCTAAGCCCAAGGATGATCGCACATCTAGATAGAGCATACTAGGCTTAACTGTCATGATTTCAGATCTAGTAAGGAAACTATGATATTAATGTTTTCCTTCCATGCAAAGTACACCAAACTGTATACTGATGCCTAAAATTCTACATAGACCCTAATTGGCGGAAAGCTTTGATGACTTCTCCATCCTTTTGTAAAAGACCTCTTTTTCCAAAATCATACCCTCTATTCCACCACTTTTCCCCTCCTTGTCACAGCCATCTGCTGATTTCTGATCATCTCCATGATTCCTTGAGGACCACTATACCTGGCTCATGGGCCTCTTCTCCACTCAATCCTCCTATAATCCTGCATGGCTTAAAAATCCACATGGATCGAATTTCTAACATCCTAGTCCACGGATTCTCAACCTGGGCTCCATGGATCTGAATCACCTGTGGAGCTTATGAAAAACATCACTTTTTGGAAACCTACTTATAGCTCCTGAATCAGAATCTCCCAGGGTAAGATTTCATGCCTCATTGTTAAAAGCACTCTAGTTGATTATAACGTTCACCGAAATTTGAGAACAACTGTGCTATCCTCATAGGTTCCTGTGCTGCTCAACTCAGTGGGTTTCCCCTCTACTCCACCCAGTCACCCCCTACATATGGCTTCCACAGAAACCTCAGGAATCCTTCAATATCTTAAATCTAAAATGCGAATCTCCTCTCACAATCTTCTAGCATGCTAGCTCCCTCACTCCCTTACCTACCCAATCACCTGATCTTCCTTCTTAACATCCCCAGACTCAGTGATCCATCACCTTGGCCAATATCAAAAACCTCCTGCCTTCTCTTATCTGGTATACAAAGAAAAGTGAAACTGGGCCCATTACCTCCAAAATTACAGAGTATCAAGGGGAAAGCCAGTAACACATAATCACAGTGCCTTATGAGAAGTGTCAGCTTTCATAAAGATCTTCCTTATAAGATAGCACCTTCTGTCACTCTCCAGCTTCTCACTCTGCTTTATTTTCCTTCACGTTACATTTCACAATATGACATTTCATTCCATATCCATTTTTTATTGATTTCTTGTTTGTCTTCATACTAAAAGGTAAAATCTCAAGGGGCAGGATTTGTTTTGTTCACTGCTTTGTTCCCAGTCCCAAAAATAGTGCCTGGCACAGAGTGCACACTCAATAAACTGCTGTTAAGTGAATAGAATAAATAAGTGTCATGAATGAGATATGCAAAAGAAGTACAAAGGAAGGAGGACCTAATCAACCTAGGGGTGTGTGTGTTGGGGGGGGGGGCAAATTCTTAATCATCCTGTGAGACAACAGAGGTTAACATAGGTTAAATAACCTTCATGGGGCTGGGATAAGTACCGCTTTAGGTTTCCTTAATACCATCTATATGGCTCTAATCTTACATATTTATGACATTTCATTTATCTATTTTTCTCTCTACCCCAGCATATTTGAAATATATGAGAGTAGATACTTTGTTTTTAATCTATGTCCCAAATGCCTAGCATAGTGA
Organism: Cheirogaleus medius; assembly: GCA_008086735.1. NCBI lineage: Eukaryota > Metazoa > Chordata > Mammalia > Primates > Cheirogaleidae > Cheirogaleus > Cheirogaleus medius. The sequence goes on along the minus strand of VBSM01003151.1, from coordinate 1,600,834 downwards.
TAGTCACAAAATTATGCTCAATAAATGTTTAGTGTCTGAAAATAATGAATACATGATTATCTTTACAACAATGGTAGTCTAGGAAGGGTTAAAATTTTCAGCTACTAACAGCCCTGGATTCTATATTGCCTAGCTATGTGACCTTGAACAGGATGCTTAGTCTCTCAGAGCCTCAATTCCTACCTTCTCAGAGATTATATAGGGATTGCAATGATTTATGTACATATAACATGTGCAGAGTATCTGACTTAGCATCTGGCATAGTATAGCTTTTAACTATGTGACAGTTTCTATAGTAGAAGCCATTTACAGCAGTGGGAATGAAGCATTTTAGAACAGATGTAGACTAGGGGAGGAACAGAAAGCACAAGATCACTGGGAAGCTTAGTGAGGTACTTGTGAGAATGGCCAAAACACTGGGATACCAATAAAGTTGGCCCCACCACATTCTTTGCACCATACTTACTGGTGCCTGAGCAGTGAGGCTCTGTGGATTAGAAACAGGCAAGGGCATATGGTAACTGTCAAAAGGGAAAAGCAAACAGGAAAAAAATAAAGGGCTGGAATTGACCTCAAACCAGGCCATCTGATTGTGGATAAAATAACTAAGAGGGAAAAAAAAGTATTTCATTAAGAACCTGACAAACTAAGTGCAGTATTAATAGGCTGCTTCTGAAGAGCAGATATCAAAGTGAATGCCCTCTGTTTTGGATCGGTTTGAAGTGGACAAATTGTAGTGCATGCTGATGAGGAGCTGAGCGAGTGAGGGCCTCATATCAAATGCTTGAGAATCCCAAGTGACAAATCATACTAAGCAACATGGAGACATGCATGACATTTGCTTCTGCAAACTAAGCAAAGCTCTCACAAAGATAACATCAAGCCAGCTTCTGAGTAGTTTGCTTTGCCACAGTCACTCCTTAGGTTCATCTTTCCTTTTGAAAGAGATAAGATGTAAGTGTTATAGCAGCTGCAAGAAGGTAGAACTGCTGAGCTATAGGAAGAGGTACCTTGTAAAGTCAATGGCATTTAAAATGCTAACAGTGGGGGGATTGGCAGAAGAAAAAAGAGGTAGGACTATGAAACTGAAGGCAGACTCAAGGTCAGAACACTGAGGGCAGAAGGAAAAAGAATTTAAATAAGGAGGGAGAAGATAGACAGTGATTCCATTCAAAGCCCAACAATCTTACAGTAATAGAAATAACATTACCACAACAGTGAAACCTCCACCATGTCCTAAATTAACGTAAAGTGTCGTAACTGATAATTATGATTGTAACGGACATGTTCTTAGGAACTGTTTTTATATATTACCTGATACTTATTATTTGATTTCTTTCAAGTCTAAAATTCTTAACAATTCAAGAAAGAGAGATAATCCTTGAAGTCCAGAGAACTTTCTCCACTTCTAGCATAGTCCTGGACATAAAAGAGAGGCTCAGTAAATAGGTTGTGTTGTCAACATTAACGTTGAAATTAATGTTACTCTTTCTCACGATATCATCTTCTGCCTCTGCTCTGGCTACTGCTTATCCCTTCTGGGGTTCTTCAGGGCTAAGAGATTTCTGAACACGATTACAGATGTTTAGAGATGTCCACTAGATAAAAATTTCATAGAAAACATAAAAAGAAGTGCTATATAACTCCAAAGTAAAGAAAGGAGAGAAGACTTAACACCCAGAACATTCACTTAAAGGGAAGAGACAATACTCAAAGGACAGGTGACGGGCCCAGGGAGGACCAGAAAACACACGAAGAGTGGTATATGGATAATCCTGGAGTCTACTTTCTACTCAGAAGCTTCCACCATTATTAACTATATACTAAACATGTTTATAATCTTTATGTTTGTTTCATCATCACCATACTTCTGCAAGGTATTATTATTCCCCATCATACAAATGGGGAATCTAGCAATAGCCACTCTCCCCATCTCTTGTGGCTTTACATTCACAATGTTTTAGGAGAGAAGCAGCAATGAGAAATATGAACTGGCCTGAATATCAGACATTACCTACCTCAGAATGTAAGCTGTAGAAGAAAACACTGCCTCCTTCCCTCTTAATTTCAAATACATCTCTCTAGAGATAAAATCATTCAATAAATTCTGAACAACCTCATTATACAACGCACTACTACATGAAGCCAAGAGTACCAAAACTGAAAACATATCGTTTGAAATATAATCAATATAAGATTATGCAGTAAAGTTATCCCAGGAAGTACATGTGTATCTTGCCTCCCAATTTCAGCATGAAATTCTATTGTAAATAAAATCCATCTTCCTGTGACTAAAACAGGGATTATATCAGACAAGATTCCTAAGAAGTATTTGGCAGTTGTGGGAGGGGCAAGTCAGTAAACAGAGCAGTGTTAGAACTTGGGTCTTATGGCAACATTAAAATACATCAACCAGAGTTTGTCTGCTATAGGGTTAAACTTTCAAAATCTTTTCAAAATTGGTCAGATCTGGTTGGAATGTTTCTAATACAATTGTCCATACTTGCCAAGAAAGATTCCCATTAAATGCAAGGGGATAAAATTTGCTGGTTGTAGCATGTTTTCTTCTGAGCAGATTAAGGGCAGTTCAATAGAAGTATAATAGAATGTGTAAATCTAGTATGATTTGGGAGCAGTGTATCTGACATTGAAGATACAGAGCTGTCATAGTGGAGATAACCTGTACATTGAGCAGTAGAAATTCCAGTAGAGATAATGCATCTTCTGACAATATTTGAGCAATAAAAATAGATTTAAGTCAAAATAAAACACCAAATACCTCGTAAAAACAGCCACCAGCCACCACCTTTTCAGCATAAGTTAAAAATGCAATAGGAATCATTGCCAATTAAAAAGTCATCCTTGACATTTAAGCTGTATGGTGATAAATAAAAAGAAATTCTGAAATTGGTCTGGTGATGGTAAAGCAGGTAACCAGAATACTTTCTTGTCACACTGGGCTAAGAAAAGAGTTGGTTTGTTCTGGTTTATACAAATAAAGGTGGGCAACTGGATTGACTTCTTCAAATAAACACTGATCACTTTCAGCAATGTTTCCAGACAAAACACTTCTCACTAACTTTGAAGAAGATGTCTAACACTCCCTTCCCAATGTTCTGGAGAATGAGAGGGATGATTTTCAAGTCTACCACCTCCAAATTTCTCCTCAAATCAAATTAAATAACTCATATAACTGCCTACCCTTCACTTCTGCACTTAAAGGAGAATTCACACAGAGAAACATTTTCTACTACTTCTATGTTTATTTTCTCTGTTTTCCTACTCAATCCAGATTCTTAAGTGGCTTTTAAAGATTCTCTTGTAGAAGTACTTCCACATGAACCATGCTGTGGAGGGACCTTTCATTCCCAGGTCTCAGACTGAAATTTTCCTGAAGGAAGTCCAGAAACTACTCCTAGAAACCTCTTTACCAAATACTCTGCTGTGAGGTTAAGTACTGTCTCCCATGAATCTATACCCTTTAAGGCTGCTGTGGGAGGGACAGCACCAATGCACCATTTATATTTGTGATTTAAACAGGGTTGCTATAAATCATGGAGCCTAAAATTACCAACCCTTTGCCTCACCAACACTCAGCCTGTACACTTACACACAGAGAGACACCAAAATAAGGAAATCTAAGAATAATCAAAACTAAAGCATTGCTAATATTCCAGGGACCAGGTTCTCTTTTCCAATTGAGTAAGATGCTCAGCAAAGAAAATGTTGAGCTAATGCATATTTACATGAATAAAAGTCTAAAGAAAGAGATTAACTTGATGATTCAGGTTATCAATAGTACAAGAGAGGAGCAAATAAAAAATGACTACAGATAGAACAAGTATTTGACTACTATATAAAAACTAAAATAATCAATGTCACCCAAACCTAACCTCTCAAGGAGGGCTAAAACTAAGTGAATATTAGCATGAATATTTAAGTCAACACAGTTGTTATTTAAAGTTTTCCATGACTAAACTTTTATACATTATCTATGATATCCAGGCTATCTGACTCCAGGCTGCTCTCTTATACAGGAGATAATTTTCCACTGGTATATTATACTTGAATTGTTATTTTATGGAAGGAGATGACGACGATGAATAACACTAGACATTAAGATGGTGTGGCAGACTGCTGGTTGTCCCTTGAAATTTATTCTCTCCTTCTTCCTTTTAGTAATAGAATCCATTCCAATTTCTTTGTCTTAATCTATTCAGGCTGCTATAACTAAATACCACAGACTGGGTAATTTATACACAACAAAAATTTATTGCTCATGGTTTTGGAGGCTGGGAAGTCCAAGATCCAGGTGTGAGCAGATTTGGTGTCTGGTGAGGGCTTGCTCTTTGCTTCAAAGATGGTGGCTTCTTACTGTAACCTTACATGGGCAGAGGGGGCAAGGGCACTCCCTTGAACCTATTTTTATAAGGGAACTAATTCCATTCATGAGAGTGGAGCTCTCATGTCTTAATCACTTCTCAAAAGCCCCACATTTCAATACTATCACGTTTGGTATTAGGTTCCATCATATGAATATTGAGGGGACAACAAGATTCCGACCATAGCATTAAGGCCAGACACATGCATGTCTATTTAGAGATTACATTTGCCAGCTTTCTTCTGCAGCTAGGTGTGACTATGGGACTAACCAAAAGGATAGGAGCAGAAGTGATGTGTGCATTTTCTGCTTCACATCCTTTGAAATGAAAATAATTGACCTGTATAACCTCTCTTTCCTCTTTCTTCCTTGGAAGGCAGATGCAACAGTTATCAAATTCTGACCATGTAGATAAGGGGCATTCCTAGGTCATGGTGGAACGATAAGATAGAAAGAATCTGGGTCCCTAAGCAATTTCACGAAGCAGAGCTGCAACATCTCAAATGTGAAATCAAAGAGAAAGAAACTTCTATATTATTTAAACAACTGTATTTTGGAATATCTATGTCACAGTTTCTTAGCTAATACAGTAACTAATATCTGTGAACAGTTTAGAAACATCTGCTTCACAGTCAGACTGGTTTTGAATCTTAGCCTCCAAATTACTAACTGTAGGTGTTTAGGAGAGTTTCTTAAACACTCTGAACCTCAACTTCCTCATCTGTAAAGTGAAGCTTAATAATATACTAGAGCATTATAAAGATAGGGTATGCAAACCATGTTAACATAATGTCTGTCTCTCACATTGAGTGCTTAATAATTGTTACCGATAGCTATATAAGGTGTATCTCAATGAGGTGGCAATTTTTATTAAATACTGTCAATTAATTAATAAACGAGTATCTATCGGGCTAACAAAAAAATCTGAGAAAAGTAGAGAAACCTTTGTATTGAGATTTATTACTATGTCATTAATGGAGAACTTCTTGAGGGACTCCATTTCATTTTGACACATTGCAAATGATATGAAAGTCCTGCTGTATAAAAATCTGTTAGGAAAAGGAACTACAAAAGCAAGGGTGATTCTTTCCATACCAGGTAGGTTTCCACAGAATATGCAAATGAGAGTAAGTCAGTGAAGAAGTGACCAGTTTAGATGGCAAATCATTAGCACAGGTATATAGCTTAGAAAATACCTAGGAGATAAAAACATACCTCAAGAGCAACCCAAGAGAGATCTACTTCTCTACAGGTTAAGCCCTTGTCAGGATGCAAAATTAATGGCAGATAGTGAAAAATAGGAACATGTTGTTCAGCTAGAACTGGGTTGGATTTATTATTATTTTTTCTTGTTGCCAATTCCCAATGTCAGAGGGTACTCTATAGAAGGGAGGGGGCAAATATCATGTCTTAGAAATGAAATGGGATTAAGAGAAACCCTACAATCAAGATACAAAACCACTGCCCAATGAGACCTGTTGGAACATATAGTAGCCCACAAAACTTAAACAATACTATAACAACACTATGACTGAAATAGGTATCCTTTTCCTAGTCATTCTGGCAAGTGGCTCACTCAGTCTCTGCACATAGCCATGTTTCTGTGGCAGAGAGATATCAGAGTGACAAACTCTAGCTTGAGCTGTGCCCTGTGATTACACAGACACCAGTATTATCCTGCATTTCTAAAAGTGGCAGTGTCTTTTCAGAATGACAGGGGCTGTCACTGGCAATTTTCCAAACAGCTGGATAAACAGATAAATGGTTTAGGTATCCCCAGAAATAACATAAGATAAGCAATCCTGCAATGTGTAAATATTGGCTTTTTTGGGGGGGGATTTGTTTGATGTTCATATTTTGCTATTTTCAGTTTTTTATAAATCCTGCTACAGATCCCTGCCTTTGTTTCTTGGCCTGTGGATTATACTTTATATCTACTTAATCTATATTCATCAGAGAGAAAAGAACACATTTATTCTCATTTTGAAATGAAAGATGATTTTTTATCAACCACATTTAGTCTTTCTTCATAAGGAAGAAGATATGGAGTTACTAAAACATCAGATACTAAATGTTTTCTTCTAGGGGTCTCTCTAACTGCCATTTCACTCTTCTCCCTCTCAACCAACTCTAGTTTTTCTTTTCCTGGTACTACACTTTTCCACCCCTACTTAATACCCATATTGCAGAACATGTTTTTCAGCCTTCACCTCATTGGTCATATCTTTTATTAACCCTTCATTCATTATTAAGCAAGAAGAAAGGAAGGAAGAAACCAACAAACATTTGGGTTAGAAGCAAGAATTATGAAGTCAGATAGACCTGACCTGATCCCTAATTCTTCCTATATAACCTTTAGCAAGCCTTATAACTTCCTTGTGACTAGTTCCTCCTTTCGTAAAATAGGGGTGATAATAATGGTACCTACTTCATTGGGTTGCTGAGAAGATTAAATGAGAAATTACACATACAGCACCAAGGACTGTGTCTAGCTTCATTATTCTAAACATTCTACTCTTCCTAAACTTTCAGGATGGTCTGGACACTACGCAAACACCCAATCCCATCAGTGCTACAAACTCTACTACATTTTATCTTATGCACCTCTTTCCTATCCATTCCTTTATTTCTTTCCTATGCTTTCATCCTGCTAGGCCCAATTATATCTGATGGTAACCCTATCAGATATAATTGATTATATCCTGAAGATATAATATAAAATATATTATATAAAATATAAAATATATATTATATAAAATATTATATAAAATATATATAAAATATCAGCCTACTTAGTGTGAAGATGCTGTGCTCAGTGCTTCTAAGCACATGTGCTTAGACCCTAGACCAACAAATGATTCCCAGGAGAGAAGCTGAAAGCTTCCCTATAACTCTATTCTTCATTTTCAAATTCTGTCAAAAAACACATTTCTATCTACTTAATCCTCCTACCAACAAGTTATGAACTATATTTCTAATCCCAGTTCTGCCACTAGTACTTTAGATATATCGGGTGGTTTCCCCCTTCAAAAAGGGAAGGGGAGAAATCAATAGAATCTAGAAAAGTAAGCAGTTTGAGAGAAGGCATAGAGGAAGAGAAAAGGTAGAGTGGGATGAAGTGTGATAATGATCATCTCTAGGGACACTCACTGGCATCCATCTATCCCCTGTGCTGCTGCCTGCCTGGTTCACAGGGACAAATTTCTATTTCCTGAAAGCACATTTGGGCAATTTGAAACATAGTCTGAAGCTATCTGGTCTATTTTGTTCATGGAGAGCTGAATGATTTTTAGGAAAGGTAACCAGAGTCTAACTGTTCAGTAAATAAAAATTAATTTTAATTGGCTAATAAAAATGCTATACATTGCAAAGGAAAAAATTTAAAAATCCAAGAAACATCTTACAAACACCCCTGATGACTCAGAGATGTGCTAGATGGAAAGCCAACATGATTTCATTCATTTACTTACTCTTCACATTTCTCTTCATTGCATAGGAAATTCTTATCTGAGTCATTCTAAGTTGACTGTGGAGCTAAGGACTAGGAGGCACTAGCAAGGTGATGGGCTCAAAAATCTGCTTAAAAAATTAAAATGTCTAATGAGTTGACTACTTCTGTCAAAATGTTTGCAAGTGTTTTTAACACATTGACTGTCACCAAACAAACCCAGAAACTTTTCTATAGGGCCACAGTGTAATCATAAATAGAAAAATGAAATTTATTGACTTCTTTTCATTTAATCTACAATTTTACAATTAAATTGTCAATATTAATTGTAACAATAAAAACATCAATATATTTTATATATACATCACAGGGCCCTAGGGACAAAACTAGAATGAGTTAAAAACAACTCGCATGGCAGTTAATGTGTTAAATTGGCATTCTCAGCAACCCATGGAATGGGAGAAATTATTTGCAAATCATATATCTGGTAAGGGGTTAATAGCCAAGATACAGAAAGAACTCATCTAATTCAATAACAACAAATATCAAACAACTTGATTGTAAAATAGACAAAGAAGTTGAATCAATATGTCTCCAACGAACATATATGAACGGCCAACGAGCACATGAAAAGATGTTTAACATCACTAATCATTATGGAAATGCAAATTCAATACCATCTCACACCCATTACAATAGATATTATGAAATAAAACAGAAAAAAATAAATATTGGTAAGGATATGGAAAAATTGGAATCCTCAAGCATTGTTGGTGGGAATGTAATATGGTCAACTGCTATGGAAATCAGTATGAAGTCTTCTAAAAAACTTAAAAATAGAATTATCATATAACCCAGCAATTCTACTTCTGGATATAGATGCAAAAGGATTGAAAGCAAGGACTCAAAAAGATATTTATACACCCATATAGATAGCAGCACTGTTCATAATAACTAAGGAGTGGAAGCAACCCAAGCATCCATCCATAGATAAATGGATGACCAAAATGTGGTATACAAATAGGATATGACGCAGCTTTAAAAAGGGAGGAAATCAGGACATGTGATACAACAGAGATGAACCTTGAGGATGTTAAGCAAAATAAACCAGTTACAAAAGGATGAATATTGTATGATTCTACTGATATGAGGTACCTAGAGTAGTCAAATTCATAGAGACAGAAAGTACAATGGTACTTTCTGGGGCTAGGGGGAAAGGAGATGGAGTGCTATTTTTTAATGGCTACAAGAGTTGTAGTTGTGCAAGATAAAAAGAGTTCAGGAGATAGTGTTGATGGTTGCACACCAATTGAATGTGCTTAATGTCACCCAACCACACACTTTAAAACAGTAAAGATGGTAAATTATATGTTGTACATATTTTATCACAATTTTTGAAATGTCAAGGTCATCAAAAATAAGTAAAGTCTCAGAAGTCAGCATAGCAAGAGGAGCCTAAGTAGACATGACGATTAAATAAAATTTCGTATCTTGGATGTAGTTCTGGAAGAGAAAAAGAACACTAGGTAAAAACTAAGGAAATCGAAATAGCCTCGAGGGGGGAGGGGGGCATGGGCAATATACATAACCGTAATATTTGTACCCCTATAATATGCTGAAATTAAAAAAAATAAAATTAAAAAAAATCGAAACAATGCAAAGAATTTACATAATAATGCAAAAATACAGGTTCATCAATATACTCTACAAATATACAATATTAATGTAAGGTATTGACAATACGGGAAACTGCTGTGGGGTATATCTGAACTCTGTACTATTTTAATTGTTCTGTAAATCTAAAACTATTGTGAAATATAGTTTTTATTTAAAAAAAAATACCATTTGCTATCATTTTCGCAAAGTGACCTATTTAAAATAAACTCCAATTACAGCTCTATAGCTGACATTCGAATTGTTATTTGTCCAGCTCACTTAGTGCCCACCTCTAAGGAGCTTTAATGTGCTTCACTGATCACTTCTTTAATCTAATTAATCCTAAATTCATTCATGTGAGGCTAGGGCAAGCAGCATAATAGAATTATCGTCTTTCTTAAACAAGGAGACTGAGGCACAGAAAGCTTAAGGTTCGGCCCAATGTCAAACATTGAACTTGGTGTGAAAGCCAAGAGAGTAACCCTACTGTCCTCATTTTCCAGTTTAGCCTCCAAAGGCATTGTTCCCTAATAAGCCTTTCAGGACGTACAGGTACACTTGTAAGACTTAAAGAAGGGGGCCAAAGCTTAGCTATCTCTCTCTAAATAGCCTAGATTCACTCATTTGTTCTATGCACTACTGCAAGGACTCCTCCAACTTTGTGCACTGATATTTCACCTGTCCCCAATATTCTCTTGCTCAAAAAGTATGTGTCCATTGAATGAAAAAAGGAATATGTACACGTAAGAATGAATGAATCAATGAGTGAGTTTTCAAGGGAAAGTAATATCAGTAGACAACAGTGGGAATGACTCTTACTCCCAAGGTCACATAGAAGCCAGACAAATGGTGGCATATGTCCTGTATCAGCATCCCAACCCTGCCCACCACATACCCGTTACTGTAATCAACCAAATTATTTTCTAAGAGATTATCTCACCATATTTTCCCCCTCCCTTCTCTTCCCTTTCCCCCTCCTTTTTCCATAACCTCTGGAAATATACGTTTTTGAGAACATGGCTAAACTAATTATGTGGGCTGTTTAAATATAATATGTTGTGTAATTTGCTATTACACATACCAGGAATCCCTTCTATGGGCTTCAAAACACAAGTGCTTCCTTGCATGCAGATGCTTTGTTAATTGCAAATTGAATCCTTTTTCCCCATTAACACATTATAATTGCAGGAATGGTTCATCTTCATTTTTCAATTGACATTAGTTTAAATACTTGACCTTTGTTTCCTTGTTATCCATTTCACCAGAGAGTTCATAATCTATTAAAGCTAACATTTAAAAGCAGCAGATGCATTACATATTTCAACAAATCTTCTTCAACTAAATCCTTCAGAAATGCAAATAATCACCCCATTTCTTTCATGAAATCTACATTTTTTTAATGAGAGGTTTCTCAAAATGTAGGCACACCTATATTCTCTGAGCCATAACTGATGATATTTCCCTACTACTATTTTTATGTTCCCTTTGATTTAAACATTTTAAAATTCCAAAACACAACTCCCCCGTGTGTTTTAACAGCCCCAGATCGTTTGATCATCTACAGCTATAAGCTGTTTCTCTATTCTAAAGTACCATGGACCCTGATTGTAGACAGCTTGTACTGAAATAAACAAGTATCTGGGTAGTATTAATGCCCAGCTGTTGGAAAGTAGCTATAAGATGATAAGGTATTTTGAAAACATAATTTGCAAATCTTCACAACTGAGCACTAATCTTTATGCTTAATTTAGAATGAATGCCCAGGTAGAGCTCTTCTTCCTCCAGGGCACCTAGAAGACTGCTGACACTCAGTGAACATTAAAAGCCATTTCACTAGCAAGGCAGTGATGGAGTAGGAAGACTGGCAGTTAGGTGTTGGGAGTGTGTGAGGCTTCTAGGCTGGTTAGTAAAAAACACAATAGATCCTAATAAGGGGGAGGATTGAGGCAATCATATTTGATCAGAAGAGGAAGCTGACTACTACAACACACACCTGAATAATTTACAGATATTTGCCCCATTCCCTGTTCAAATTACATACTTTTACTTGCTTTCCTTTCTGCACAACACACTTACCTATGACTTTCAAATGAGGTAAATACCCAGTCACATATCGATGAATATGTAAAGCTTACTATCAAAATGTCTATTTCAGATTTTACCCTCCTTGAAGGCAGAGATCACATCTATGGCTGCACTGACACCCCACAGGAGGCACAAACACACACTGAGATAAGTTCTGGATTCTAGGGAGAAGCTAAATTCATGCTCTATCATTCTGGCACAAATCTGGGCTCTGAAATCATTTCTAAATAGAAGTGCCAGCCCATTAATTACTTTCTCAGCTACCCAAGAAGTACTAGTTAGCCATGCACAAAACTTTCTCACACTATAAATCCCTATCACAATTTGATACATAAGTTACTCAAAGCTCAACAACTCCTAAAGAACATTCTTCATGTTATTTCCTTGGCCTGTAGTGGCTTTCTCCACTTGGCTACCTAGTATTTACATGGTAGAGCAGACTACAATTTTCATATCTTAGTTAGATGTCTCTTGGAGATGCTCCCATTACACTGGCAATTGTTCCTTGTGTTGGAATCATCACCCACTACATTGTAGATTTGAAGGGGAAAGCCAAAGGAGGAGGGAAAAAATATGCATGTCAAAATCTACTTTTCTTTTTTTTTTT
>VBSM01003151.1:1564692-1588557 GCA_008086735.1 Cheirogaleus medius | reverse complement strand
GCTAATTTTTTCTATTTTTGGTAGAGACAGGGTCTCGCTCTTGCTCAGGCTTGTTTCCAACTCCTGACCTTGAGCAATCCGCCTGCCTGGGCCTCCAAGAGAGCTAGGATTACAGGCATGAGCCACCGCACCTGGCCTAGAATTATCTTTCAATTCTGAATAGCCAGTGTCCAGCACAGTCTCTGGAATAATGCATCACTAAATAAAAATGAAATAAATTACTATTTAAAGACAAGAAATACCACATTTCAAACTCTTCTACTTATTTAAGCCAAATTGCTTAAATATGTATGTTTGTTGGTGCAAAAGTGCAAGCTCTCTCTGTGCATGTTGAAAGATCAGGCAATATTATGGGTAATTATACAAAGCTTGGGCCTTGCCTTGGGATTGAGCTGGGATTGCCAAATGGTTTCTCTTAGTTGCAAATGGAATACTTAAGTGTCTTACATAAAAATGTAATTTACTGAATCATATAATGAAAAATTCCAGGTAAATAGGCCTGTATCGGTGGCTCATTCTTTAACTTAAACCTCTGCCCTCATTCATTTCAGATATTTCTGTTTTGGTTGCAAAATAGCCATACCAACCCCAGAATTTACATTTACACAACTCTAAGTCCACTGACAAGAGGACAAATCTCTTTCTTAGACGTATTCACTAAAGTCTCATTGCAACCCTTTTGCTTTAGTTGGGTTATATGCCCATCTTTGAACTGATCATTGAAGCCTAGGGGAATGCAAGGCTTAGGTATAGTACATGTGCTTACCATAAGCACTTAAGCTGAGAGCAGGGAGGGGCGATCTACAAAGAGGAAATAAAGGTACGGTTTCAAAAAGAAAGGTGAATGGATTTTGGGTGGCAAAATCATCAATGCCCAATTAATATACACAGATAAAATTACCTACAAATTCAATCAATGAAACATATAATAGAAAATTAAAATAGCTAAATGGCACTACATTATGACAACATTATATGGATACGGGAGGAGAGAGATACACACATTAAATTGTTTTCTTGATTCCATAAACCCAAAGATTTTTACACTTCAAAGACTAGAAAATTGTTCTTCTTATTGTACTTTGAAGTGTTTTTACAATGTCTTCATAATGGACATATGAAGGGGAGGGATTGGTCTCATGAACTCAAAATATTAGTAACAAATAACCTATTAATTTACTCAATAACACAAATGGAATTAACATGGTTTAAATAGAGAAATACACACAAGAGTTCCCATTTTTCTACCGTCCTCAGGGATGATATTCACTTGATATATACACAGCATTTCATATATTATAGACAAACTAAGAATTATATATATCTGTGCTTTAAACATGTGGAAACTATAGCAAAGATGGATCTAAAAAACTGGTCTACTAATGGACAGATTAACTTTTACAAGGCAGTATAGATCTTTATCCAATAACCATTTAACGAAATAACTGATAGCTTTATTCATTGGATTTTGGTACTAACTTTTGTGGATTTAGGTCTGAGTGAAATAAATTTCCATTGTTAAAACCAATATATCAGTGAATATCTCTAATTAGTTTAACAAGGGCCAGAGGGAAAAGATTAAGTGGAAACACAAAAAGCACATAGAGGAAACAAACTGTGATATCTTAACTTAGTAAATTGTATTTTGGACATATTAAAATAATCAAGCATATAAACATGAATGTACAAATGCTATTGGAGGGCTTCTAATTAGATAAATATTGTTTTCCTTCTTCAGTAATAAACTGGCTCAAAATGCCACCAAAGCAGCAGCTAAAACCTCGGACTCAAGGAATGACTGAAATCAATCGGAATACCCTAGGAAAAAGGTATTCAAATAATAAGCACAAAATGAAACTTAACACTGTATTTTAGTCCACCCTCTCATATTATATGTGGAAAACTGAATCCCAGATTATCTAAGGGACTCACCCAGGGTGACACAAAGTATAATTTATAGGTTAGTGGTCTTCAAAGTGGGGTACATTGCACTCTGGTTATAAAAGGGCATCCACAGGATGCAGAAAGAAAACATCACATGCCCATACTTTCATGATTTATTATGTACAAAATATGTACATAGAGGAATGTATGCTCAGAATTTTTTTTTCTGCCATTATGCCCAAATCCGCGGTCTTAAAATCATAACTCAGGCCTGGACCAGACTTTCCTTATCACCGCCCTGTTACTTCCCTAAATCCAGCAATTTGTGCTACTGAGCACAAGCAGCCCTGCAAAACAAATAAATGTACATTCTCTTTCTCTCTTCTCTATCTCTCGGCTGTGGACTGGGAATCAAAACTATTTGACCCAAGATTTTTCAATTATTATTTCCCCATCTGCCTGTTTTAAAATGTCATCATTCTTTCTCAAAACACACATATCAAAAAGAAGAAAGAAACCCACCTATTATGGTAACACTGCTTCTTATGCTGAGAATAGTCAAAGAAAATAAAAACTTTTAGTAAAATACAAGCAACAACAAAAAAATACCTCTCACGTATTATCTAATACAAAATACAAAATCACCTTTGAGGATTTTTATGAAAGAGATATACAGTCAGTATCTGACATGCTAATTGAGTTATCAGCCTCAAAGACTGATGAAGAGTAAATCAATTATCACATATACTTTATTCTTCAGCCTATAAACTGATAAATAACACTGGGGCCACCCCCTACTAGGCTTCTGCCCAGCATCCTTGGTACTGACACTCTGCTGGAAGGGAGATATTGTAGGTAAAATAAAAGGTATATGGGAGTAAATCTATACTGATTACAACTTGAGTTTTAAAAATTAAATTTAAGAGATCCCATAGTTCAGAGTTCCTTAAGGTTGCAGCATTTTCAATAACGAAAAACCTAAAAAACACAGAATCATGGGGATATTGTCTTTTCTCCTTAGGTTTCAAAAAGAAGCTCAAAATATACATGATCCTCTACAGAACACTTTCCTTGGAATTTACAGTACAAGACAATCTTTATTTTCCCCAACCTTTGTAAGCTAAACTTTATTTTTTTTTTCCATTGAGCAGGACAATCTGTGAATGAGTTGCCTGAGCATTTCAGAAGTTAATACTCTACTGTATGGTTATCAAAATGGGTGAATCTCCTCAATGAACTATTCTCTGTAAGAGACTGTAGCAGAGCATATTAGTCAAGGTACGAATTCTGGAGACCAACTCTGGCTTTGAATCATGGCTCTGACAATCACTAATTGTATGACGTTACACAAGTTACTTAAGTTCCCTAAACCTTAATTTCTACATCCATAAAATTGAGATTATAGAACCTAATAGGGTCACTGTGATGATTAAATGATATTATAAATGGGACCTGACAAAAAATAAATATTAATAGTTAATAAACTGTACTGATGGTGATGGTGGTAGCGGAGATGGTGATGAATGTTACATCAAGTTGCTTGGGGATTTAAATTGCTACCTAAAACAAAGGATGATTAACATATATAATTCTTTTGCATTATTCTACTTAGCATTTCCGTATTATTCACTGAATATAACATTTAAGGACCTGTACGCAGAATCATATCAGTCTAGATTCCTGTTTCCAAGAAAATGACTCTCTTAGACTTCTAGTTTGCACACCTATTACTGTGAAATTCCATACTTTTTCACTTCATATCTTCCATAGTACAGGCTGAACTTCAAATAGATGATGGTATATGGCACGCCAAACCCTCCAATAGGAAACAAAAAAGGTAAGACAACTTTCTCCACTCTAAATTTACACAATGGAAATGATGAAACACCACAAGCACATCATTAAAGAAACTGGATCCACTGATCTGTGTAGAATTGGTCAAGATGACTAAGTCCTCTGAGATAAAATGCAATAATTTTGTTCAGTCCAAGGACCAGGATTATGATGATAAACCTTCGGGTTAGAACAAGGTTCCAGGAACACAGGGGGCTCCTAGGAATTTTGGCTCTACTTAAAGCCTTCTTTGCTTTTTAATCTCAACACTGGAATTCAATATTCTGAATTTCAGGTGTCTTCTCATCATATAGCTTTCTCAGCTTTTGTATTAGTCATCTCGAAATGGGATGGTAGAAGGGTTAAAAAAAAAAGATTCCCAACCAAATAGGAAAAGGATATGCATTCCCATAATGTACATAATAAATATAACTTAGTACACAGATATGACTGATACACAGAGCAAGAGACTCAGTCCCACTCCCAGTTGGAGGTATGAGCATCCCTAACCTTCAAATCTGCTTAAAGTACTCCACTATCAATGACACCACCTGATCTGGGTTGGTATTTATTCCCTTATATAAATCATCCCTTGCCATTTTCAATACCATCCTAGGCTTTTTAAATCATTCTAGAGAATCTGGCAACATATCTGCCGGCCCACCTATTAGATTTCAAATAACTAGAAATAACTCAGAAAACGCCTGCATGCTTCCTGAAAAGATGAATAAATAAAAGGTTTATTTCCAAGACCCATTTTTCTTACACATCCCCATCCCAGCAGATCTAGGCTTTAAGCCTCCCTAAAGTCTATATTTATAAATATTTTTATAAA
Source organism: Cheirogaleus medius (assembly GCA_008086735.1). Taxonomy (NCBI): domain Eukaryota; kingdom Metazoa; phylum Chordata; class Mammalia; order Primates; family Cheirogaleidae; genus Cheirogaleus; species Cheirogaleus medius. Next base: position 1,584,005 of record VBSM01003151.1, on the reverse strand, counting down.
TTTTTAGCAAAGGAATTCTTTCTTCAAACAACAGCTCACACTAAACCCCAACATATAAAAAAGAGAGTAGAGTTGCTGATTGAACTGGACTGAGAGGCCCAGAGTCTTGCCTTCTTGGCCACCTGTTTTGAACCCCCTACTACCCAAAGCTCCAGTGTAAGTTGATGGTTAAGAACAACTATCTAGACATACTAGAGAATCTTGACTTCAACATTGATCTTAGATAATTTATTTAGAGTCTATTTGCCTCATTTTCTCCAGCAAAAAAGTAGTGCTGTGTGTGTGTGTGTGTGTGTGTGTGTGTGTTTGTGTATGTTTGTATGTATATGGTGGGGGAGACAAAGGGCTAAGATTATTTGGACAGCCAGTAGAAATGGAGAAAAGAGGAGCCCATGAATTCAAAAAGTCACTAATTAAATCTAGAATAAGAGGAGGAGGAAAAAAAGGATAAGAAGAGGAGGTGATCAAAGCCTAACCGTCTTTTTTTGCCTCAAGGTAGTTTGGCCCTGGACAAAATGAAAAAAAGGAAAATTGTGGGTGTCTGGACAATCAGGTAGTACAGTTATTAATTTATGATCCACTAAATGAAAAAAGTTGGGCATCAATGACTTAGTATGTGTCCAAATCTTTCAATGAAAGTGGCAATACTAGAGAAATACCAGCTGATACTATGATTGGCGTCACCGAGTTAACAGCTGAGGTAGTTCTGAGATTCAAATAGAAACCAAGCCATGATGCTCCGGTTTAGTGACAACTCTTTAGGAAGACTTAAGAAAAACTACTGCATCTGGGAAAGATTATGCAAACTAGGTACTTTGAATTATGCTCATACATCATAATGCAGACTCACAGCTGTGAATGCACATCTGGACAGCATGGATGTAATTCAGCCAATCTCTAAGGGAACTATTATATCAAAGAAAGTGCCAGTTGAACATGTTTGAAGCCTACAAAACTTCCAATTTTAAGACAAACAGCCTGTTTCAGACCACAGGAATATAAACCTACATGATATATCTTTCATAATTATTGTTACTTTGTCAGAGAAGCCTTTTATATATACAGCAAAAAAAAAAAGTCTACTATATTCTTTTCCATTCATTAAATGCTTGTGATCTTTTCTGTAGAGGTTAGGAAATGTTAATAATTGGCCAACAATATAATTACCCAACGTGGCTCTTCCTTGTCAAATTAAGTGACCTTAGAAAAACTAGTTCTTGACATTTTCTTAGCTCATATATACATATTTACTATATTAAGTACAACAAAGTTACACCATCAATGGCCAGGGTCATCTTCAATAAAAGTCAAGGAGGGTAAAGTTCTCTAGACTGGTCAGATCAACAATAATTCAAAGCACACAATGCTACGAGATCTAAAGACATCATAGACTGTGATTAAAATAAAATGGCATGTGTGACAAGGGGCCCATAGAAAATTAGCCAGTCAATGAACCTTAAGGAATATATAGTTCAATCCTCTCGATTTTTTTAAACTCCTCATTTTATGGATAAATAAACTAAGGCCCGAGAAGATAAACCATTTTCCCCATGTCGTATACTTGATTACTGGAGGTACCAAAGCAAAGATTTGGGAATCTTGATTCCCATATTACTACTTTATCTACTATACCACAGTATGGTCAGTAACTCTGGTAGAAAAGAGGGAGAATGATCTTCTCAGTGGAGATCTGGAAAGGCTGTAATAGGAAAGCTAGACTTTGAAGATTGACAGGAATATGACAGGCAACACTGAATAAAGAAGCAAGCATAGCAAGGAGAAGGAAAAGCAAAAGCAAAGGTGCATTACTGGGAAAGCATGCATCATTCTACAGACTTGAAAACAATACGGTTTAGCTAGAAACCTGCAGTTTCTCAACAAGGGTGCTATTGGCATTTCAGTTGGACAATTCAAAATGGTAAGGGTCTGTTTCACTCAATGCAAGATGCTTCACATCTCTTGCTCCAGATCACTAAATACCCATATCATCTGTCACTCATTGTGACAACCCAAAACACCCAAACAGAATTCCAAATGCCACCAATCTCAATTTAGATCCACTGATCAGGGATATGGAGTGTCCAGGGATAGAAGTTGTATTTGAGAAGGCTAAAAGAGTAGTTTGGGCCCAGATCAAAAAAACCCTTAAAGAAGTTGAAACCTTTTTCAATAAGCTATAGGGAATCCCTGAATGTTTCTGTAGAGAGGCATCATTTGATATGTACTTCAGGAAGGATTCTGATAACGATGTAGAAAATAATCAGGGTGGAGAAAAAGGTTAAGGAAGAGAGACTGGTTAGGCAGTTCTAATAACAACACAGGCTTTTATCAATTAAATACAGGAATACATTCAAGAGATCTGTTGCAAAACAAGGTGAATATAGTTGATAACAATGTATTGTATTTTGAAAATTGCTAACAGGGTAGATTTTAAGTGCTCTTATCACAAAAAATAAGTATGTGAGGTAAGGCATATGTCAATTAGCTCAATAGGGCCATTCCAGGAAGCATACATATTTCAAATCATCATGTTGTACACAATAGATATATAGAATTTTATTTGTCAATTGAAAAATAAAATATATAAAAAATAAATAACACATGCTTTAATTTCTTTCCTTTTGCCAGTCCTGCCATGGTGTCTACCTGGGCTTTGGCATTCACTTTGGTTTCTGAATCCTGGCCTCTATATAGAGCCCTGGAATATAAGTTTTGCCTATTGGCTTCAATCATAGTATACCTCTTTGCCACTTATTTTATTCTTATAACCAGCTTCAGTTCATAGCCCATTGCTGGCTCTCAGACCTGTGAGCATGGGCTTTGCACCATTCAAAAGCATCTTGCCACCATGTTTTAGATCCTGTTTGTAATTTGCACTCTTGAGTTCCATTATGATTACAAAATGGTTTTCAATTAAAAATTCCTTGTCTCAAACTTTTTGCCTGTGATATCTGAAGTTTTACCCATGCCCAGGTGCATTCAGCTTAGCTGAAAAGAAAACCAAAAGGTGTTAAGCATGCTCATTGCAAGCAAATGTTTGGTATGTTGCAGGACGCGAAAATACTACTTCACTGAATGGCAGGCTGCTCAAAACCTTAGCATTAATGAGACTGTGTCAGCACTTTCATTAGAACCCCTATTTTCCTAGGCACACGTGTTTTCAGTTTTGGAGGTAAGTGGAAAACATCAGTTTTGTTGTATCTAAATTAAACCACAGACATAAGAAAAATATCCCTTTAAGGCAAAGGCATTATGCCAAGACGCAATGTAAAAGAAATTGCAATGAGAACATGAATCAACAAACATCCCGAGACATACCAACCACAAAAAAGTTTTGGAGTCCTCTCATGTTTTGAAACAGCAAAGAGCCTGCCAGTCCGTGACAAATCAGCACCTAATACTGCACCTGATGGATAACCCCGAGAAACTCACTGGTTCTAATTTCCTGAAATGTAAGATTTCAGAAAAAAATGGAAAATGTATCTCACAATATGGAAACTTCCAGTTGAATCCTGGGGAGGGAAAAAAACAGGGTACACTTGACAAGCAAACACTCTCTATCCAAATATTACTTATCAAGGTCATTAATTTGACATCCAGCCACATCAGTTCCAAGTCAACAGACCACACCTCAAGCACTGGCCAGCCACAGTGCAAATGTGTAACCTGGGACACATCTAAATGCCATCTGAGAGACTACTGATTGTTCAGTGCACTGCTTAGAAAAAATAAATAAAAATAAAAATGGAATTTAGCCTGACAATAATGGTTTATTTCCATCATCTTTTCATATGTATCTTTTGTGGTTGATAGTTGATACCATTGAAGGTATCACCACGAACTCTGAAGCTAGATCCCCTAAGCTTTGAATCCTGGCTGTGCCATTTACTAGCTGGGAGGCCTCAGGCGCCTTATGTATCTCTGTGATTCAATGAGAATAATAATAGTACCCATATCAGGGTTCTGAGGATCAATCTATGCAAACTACCTGGGCCAGTGTCTAGTACATAATAAGTGTACAGTAACATTAATTGTGATGATAATGTCATATTATGGAAAAGGTTTCTAAAAATCAATAAAAATAGAATCTGCAAGGGAAAGTTCTATATCTGATATAAATCAGAAAACAGGTAGGCAAGCAGGACAGTAATTATTCCAATGGGAGGTCATAGGATTTCTGTTCTTTCCCATAAATTCTTTAAGCTTTGAAATGATGGCTTAGAATCCTTGACGTCTTGAAAGGAGACCTCTGTGACAGGCTTTCCCCACCTATGTAAGGCAAATTGAGGCAATCGTTTTGCCGAACCCCTTTCCTCTTAGTGAAATCTTGACTTATTTGTGGGTACTACTACAGATAACTGATAAAGTACCCTTATTGGTTTGATTTTCATCTAACTGGCCATTAAGTGCTAAGCCACCAAGATCCATCTGACCATGCCAGTGTAGAGGTTCAGTTCGCACTCTATACTTTTCCAAACTTAAAAAAAAAAAAAATGTCTGGTGGAAAATCAAGACCTGAATAACCTCAGTAGATCACTAGATATTTGGGAAACAGTTTGATAGAGCTTTGAAATAATTCATCAAGATAATATGCCATAAATAAGAAACACATTTCAGGGGGTTTCCTTGACTGTCATTTGGAAATAAAGGACAAATATTTTCAGGCAAGCATGGGGAATGGAAGTCTCCAAGATAATACCACTGATGCAAGTACTTTTCACTTTGCAATTCTACTCAAGACATTGTAGCCACTTTACTTTGACTGTAGCTACAAAGATGCACAAAGTGCAGCCTCTCATTCTCATCATTTTAAGTAAGTTATTACCAATATGGTTTTCATGGAAGAGTCATGAGGTTCTCCCATATAGACCAGAGATAAATCTAAAATAAAAGCTATAAAAAATATCCAGAGGCATTGTGTGTGTTTTTAATGGTCGATCACAGGTATCCATCCAAAGTGGCCCTATTGGGAAAAGTAGGAGATGGTAGCCTTAATTTACATATGTTTACAACTACAATAAACTTGAGTCCATCACCAAGAAAAGCACAAAGTTGAACATTTTTTAAATACTACCGTATTATTGACAATATTTCTTCAGGCAAAATCTGAGAATGGTTATTCTTTTAAAATTCAGACCAATTCAGAAGATTCAAAAGTTGTTTTTTGGATTTTTAACCTAGTTTGCTCAAGAGACCTTATGTATTTTTTCATGTACAGTATATTTCTAATAAAATCAGGGGAGGGAAATCCAGCTTCACACATACATGCACACACACATACACACGCTGCAATCCACTAAATATATAAGTTCCCTGCAATTTGGTTATTGACTTTATAGATGAGATCTTTGCTAAGCTGATGGGGGTTGGAAAAGCATGAGGAGTACAATCCTGTATCTTTGACATTAGGTGGACCCTACAAATCAAGGCTTTTCAAAGTATTATTCACTATTTTTATTAGATACATACTGACATAGGATTTACTACATGATAGACACTGTTCAAAGCATTTTACCAAAGTTAACTCACATAATCATTACAACTCTATGAGGTAGGTAGTATTATCGTTATCCTCATTTTACAAATGAAGAACAGAGGGTACGTGGTTTTCCTAAGGTCATGCAGCTAGTAAGCAGCAAAATTAGGCTTTCAACTGAGGACACCCGTCTCTCCAGAGCCCAAGCTCTTAACCACTATAACCACCCCTCCTGGCCAGAGTAACCAAAATGAAGACAAAATAAGGAAATGGATATGGGGTTTTCAGGCTCCTTGTAGAAATGGAACTGAGTTACCATTATTTTTTGTGGTGAACAATGTCTTGCCTTTTGCCTGAAGATAAATTTTAGCTGTGACTTCACTCCCATACTTTCAGTGGCAAGCTATAACCTTTCTGGCTGTTCCTTCTCACACAAACCTCCAGAGATTTTTAATTACTCAACAAATGACACAGATTCTTCCAGCTCCCTCTCAATTTCTTCCTTTCAGTAACAGTTAATCAACTGATAGACTGATTTAGAAATTCTACCTTACTTAGCGAAAGCCCCTCGTTGCCACAGGTAAGATAATACTTATAAAGAAGAAGGGCAATAATAACAACAATAGTTGATGATCCCAAATGCTAGTCCTAGACACATTGTATACATTTTTTAATCCTCACAAAATCCCCCAAAAAACATGTATTATGATAATTCCATAGGCAAGGAAACAGAGTTTAAAACAATAAATCACTTAACCCAAGTTGTCCAAGTAGTAGATTTGAATCAAGGTCTGACTTCAATGATCATCATACTGGTTACCATCAAGGCTTCAAAGTTAAATAAATGCTCAGTTGGTTTGCCAATGGTTGCTCTGCTAGTATGTGGCAGACATGAGATTTACACGCAGAGATCTTAAAACTCCAAGACCTGTGCTCATTTCACAAGATCCCAAGTCTAGTTTTAGGGAGAATGTTCATAACTTGATGCCTTTGATTACATTGTTGATTTAAATTCATATATATATGTGGAACTTCTTGGGACTCAATCTCTGAAATTTACAGAAGGTAAAGGTAGAAGTTTATTTGTCAAAAAGTGTTTGTTTCTAGGAGGGAGGACTATCTATACCAGAGCAGGAGGGTGGGAGTGAATGTAAATTCTGTTATTCTGACTTTGATGAAGATGCCCAAAATTCATAGAATATTGCAGGAAGCCTGATCTAAACCTGCGAATCTAGAACAGGGAGTAACATTTCTCACTTGTACAATGAAACTTTCAGAGTTGCATCAGGGAAGGAAGAAGTAAGTAGATCATTAGATCACCAGGGTGAGGATTATACTTACTCCTTAATGGAAAAGCAGGCATATGCAAAAGTAAATTTCTGTACCAATTTTCCAACTTTCTACTTAAAAAACTTACCATGCATGTGCACACTTTTAACAAAGTGCTAACACTCACAGTAGCAAATGCTACATCTCAAAATGCAAATGCCTTTTCCATTACAATTCCATTTTCAGTCACTCATAACTGCATCAACCATCCTGCATCTTAGCTAAAATATTCTCTGTTTGGCCTGAGGCCAAACACTGACTTTTTTTTTCTCTTTTCCAAAAGAAGTTTGAGAAAAGCCCCCTTTAGCTATGTCTGAGTCACTACCAGAGAAGGGGGAGAGAAATCCTTATTATAATCAAATGGGGAGAAGAAGAGAATGCAAAAGAGAACTGTTAGAGTTTTTAAGTTCAGACGAAAAAAATAGGAATTATCTGAACTTTAAAACTCAACATGATAAGATGATATACTTTCCTATGTGTGAAAAATTGGCCAAGAATAAGTTATTAACATTTAAGAGTGGTTTGCTGAACTAGCAGATACCCTGTTCCCTGAATGGGAGCTGCTATACAAAAAAAGCAAAAGGCCTTGAGGAAAAAGAATGTCATAAGAGAGTAGAACACAGGTTCAACTAATTCTCTGTTCCCAAAGGATGTGATTTTGGCTCATCCCCAAGGGTCCCAATCTATTCTGGTTGGATGTAGTCCTGTTAGGTCTAACTGTCCCCAGGTCTTCATATTCTTTACTGTCCAGGCACATTTTATCCAGTTGTATTAATTCAACTCTGTGTAAGGACAGAAACATCTGTATTCTCAGTCCTTGGTACTATGCCCCAATCATGTCATAGGTAATTTGATTCAAATAACCTTTTTCAATCATGTTTTCTCCATAGGTATCCGAGTATGTTGTTGTATCGGGGCATGTTCACAAATAAACATTTTATTTTAGACATTGCATGTACACAAATAAATGTTTTATTTTAGACATTGCAGAATAGGGTCTAGATAAAAGTCTTCTTAATAGTACTTATTGTTTTATTCTGCTTCGGGATTATAAAAGTAATCCATTTTTATTATAGAAAATGTGGGAAATATGGAAAAAAATGAGATTCACCAACATTTCTAGTATCCAGAGATCTTCCATTCTTCCATCTACAAATATTTTTTTCTCCAAGAGAAGACATCATTATATACATACTATATCTGTTTTCTCATGTCACCAGACATCTTTCTTTTGTCTATGCATAGTACCATGTTTCCACAAAAATAAGACAGGGTCTTATATTTATTTTTCCTCAAGAAGACACCCTAGGGCTTATTTTCAGGGGATGTGTTATTTTTTTTAAGTACGGTACAACAATCTACATTTATTCAAATATAGTTAAGTCGTCTTCTTCTGGAACATCATCATAACTCTCCAAACCCGAATTCCATTCTGAATTTCTTGCGACTCTATTTCCTTCAGAACCATTGGCCCCAATCTCTCATGTAGAGCAATAGAGCTCTCATGGGGCAGATGAGAAAGGCTGCCTGACTTCTTTACCACTGCTCCTCATCAAAATGCATGGGTTGTGCAGATACGCTGCGTAGCCACGCCCATGACTAGGTCTTATTTTCTGGATAAGGCTTACTTGCACAAATCCTTAGAAATCTTGCTAAGGCTTATTTTATGGGTAGGTATTATTTTTGGGGAAACACGGTAATTCTTTAGGTGAACTCACTCAATCTCAAGGTTTTAAATATCATCTATACCTGATTACCTCTCTAATCTCATCTTTTCCTCTTCTAGTCTACATTCACTCCCCTCTGAATACAATGGTCTCATTGCAGTTTCTCTAATACCCCAAGCATGCTCTCACCTCATCACCTTTGTACTTAATGTTCCACTTGCTTAGAATAATCTTCCCTCAGATATCCACATGGCTTCCTCATTGCCTTCATGTGAGGCCTTCCCTGGCCCCTTTATCATCTAAAACTTCACCCGTACATTTCATATCCCCCTCCTTGATTTTTTTCTTTTTAGCATTCCCACTCTGTACAGGTCTTATATATTTTGCTCATTAATCTTGGCAACGGCCTGTCTCCCCCACTGAAATGGAAGCTCTATGAGGGCAGAGATTTTTTCGACGTTTTTCCATTTTTTTATGCCCAGCACCTACAACAGTACCTGACATATGCTGGGTGTGTAAATATTTGTATAACAAATAAATACTCCAGGTTCCAAAATATTTTTAATTGGGCATTTTCTGGGACTAGGCCCAACTCCTGATGGTTATTAAAGTGATTCCATATCTTTCAAGATCAATCTAAAAGCCAACCACTTCAAGAGGGTCTTTCCATTATGTTCTATGATATTCAGGGCTTTATTTGGAGGCAAGTTAAATAAAAGTTATCTTGAACATGTAATAAGTTGGATGAAAAGCACTAGAAAGTGTATCTTTTTTGTCACCTGGCACCTAATATTACATTCCTTCTAAAAAATACATTTCCTTGTACATCCCAATATAAACATGCATAAGTAAATCTGTTTCATGCTGATTTGATATAAAAACCCACAATCATTTCTAATTATCTAGATGCCAAATGTCAGCAGATGAATATTAGGGAAGAATGCTATATCACTGTTGATACACAAAGAATCACACAAGTAGGAGGTAAGATTTAGTTTGAACAACAACCTTGTCACTTTTGTGTGACTGTTGCACAGTATAAGTAAATTCTGCCTTACATAACAGGTGTGTTTTCCTAAAAGTCCCCAGAGATGGATAATCCATATTTGTAAATTGATTTAAAACATAAAAGTGGAATTCCCTAATTAAAGCAACTCTCTAGTATATTATCTAGGATGTAAGTTTGGGTTTTGTTATATTGCATTTACTTAAATCAAGGTCTTGGTTTAATACAAAGTAACCCCAGTAAAATATAGTAATTTGGCTTTGTAATAGTCCTATGGGGGGGGGGCGCAAACACACACTTAAAGTGATGGCCATAATTTTTGAAACTGTGTACCGTTCAAACATTTGAAAAAAGAAAAATAAAAAGAATAAATTGAAGTACTGACATAACATTGACTTGAGAATTTTAATTACAATTCTTTTCTGTGATCCATGTCATTCATGCTTTATATAAATAACACTGAACTAGGGGTCAGAACATCCAGGTTGACATTTTGACTCTGCCATTACTAACAACCTCTTGGAGCCTCAGTGTCCTTCTCTACAAAATGGGAATACATAATAGTACTTACCTTGATCACAGCGCTGCCACAAAATTAATGGAAAAAACCACCTCTGGGAAAGTTGTCTGTAACGTTCCCTTGCTATTCCAGAAAGAGATTGTTGTGATACTCCCCACGCAGATTACTGCATTTATTACAAGGTACTAGGAGTAGGATGCTGTTGATCATTTCACAGATCTGGTTAGGTTTGGAATAAACAAATAAATTGTGGGAAGGAAAAAGCAAACATTAAGTGAGCTTTTAGCAATGATACTTTAAATGATTTGTTGCAGGCTGTAGATTGTGCCCTGGTTTCCTAACCCTTATGATCACTCAGGCTATGCAGTATAGTATGCTGAATACTGCTTTAACCCTAAGCATTTCTACATCTCAGCCTAGCTCTCAGGTGCTCAAAGGAAACCAGCATATTATAATACCAATTAGCTAATGACACTCATGTTTGACAAAACATGATTTATTATTTTATTTGAAAGCAATCCATCTTCGCATTTCTTATCCAGCTTAATGGAAATGGTTAACATTTACAATTCATATAAAATGCCAATGAACACAAGTAACTTATAACACATTATAAGTACTAAATTATGTCCATAGCCACAATAATATCACCAGGTACAATCATGAATATCATATTATAATATCCATTGACCTACTAATTTCACTGTCATGGGAGCAATCATCTATGATACTGCCCTTGCTGAATTCTCCCAGCCCTCTTTTCCCATTAATGAGCTTTCTTACCCTGGAAGAGAAATTGCCACAACTGTCTCTACTCCCTATCCCTAATTTTATAAGTGGCCTCTTTATAGTCAATTCATTATTTAATCAATGTTAATTTTAAAGCACTACGAACTCCTCATGAAATGGGCACAAATGCAAACAAGACTTTTGATTACCAATTTTAAAAATTATATTTCCATACCCAGTAGCTACATTTCCACTCAACAGCAGTGGTGCCAATAAGATTTAAATCGTAAAATCCATCTCCACACACTATAAATGTATTTTGAGGAAAAATGTGAAGGATTGGACTTTTTTTAAATTATCATGATCATTCCCTTTGTTTGATTAATTAACAGGCTCCTTTCAAATATTGGGAGACTGCTTTATTGCAACAGGTTCATTAGTGGCATGAATCTGAGAAGCATTTGGCAAAAATGAGAGAAATCTTGTCTCACTCCCACTACTGAATTTCTTCTTTACCCTGAGCAAGTCATTTAACTTTCCGTTTATCCACTGCTACCAAATGGCAGCCACAAAGTGCTTTAAATTAACTCAATGTCTTTATTCCTTCAGCTAAAATATAATACAATTTAAGGAAACAGGTAGTCTTAAAACCTAAACAACAACAAAAACAAGAAAGTCAAGTAAAGCCATAGAAATTGAAAAACAATTGGCTAAATTCCCTAAGAGGTAAAATTCCCTAGAAAATACAATGGAAACACATGCATATGAAATATTTCAATATAACACAGGGGCATATGTTTTATTTTTCAAGTGCGTCTAACCTAACAAAAGGAAATTAAACTATATCCTGTTTTAGTATGTTAGAGCCATCTCTAGCACTTTCAAAACAAACACAGTGTTATATAGTCATGTTGTTTATGTTCTTGAGACTTTAGGTCAAGGCATGCAGAATTTGCAGGAAAACACCCTCCAAACTGCTATCCTTAAAATTACAAAAAGCATGTTCACCAAATAATAAATGCAAATCAATTCTTCTGGCCTTCTGATTCATCAGTGCATAAACTATCCAGGAATCCTGAGGTGTGATGACCAAAGAAAAATACACAGACGTTCTAAATAGTCTTTACACTGATTCCATAAACTTAGAGAACCTCAAACCCAGCTTATACTCTAGTGTGAGGGCCCATACTAGGCTTGGTGATCAGAAGAAAGTGACAGCTCTTTCTGGATATGGCTAATAAGGATTTGAAATGGGGCCTACTTCCTTTCCCCAAATGTACATAAATGTGAAAAGATTACAATGCAAATGCTCTGTGTATAGTTTCCTCTTATCTTCCGTTGAATTTTCTCATGTTGAACTATCACAGAGGACAGGATTGAAGTCAATATGTTCTTATTGAGCATCATCTTAGAGCTTGGCTACATGCTAGGACTGGAGGAGCTCCAAAAAAAAAAAAAAAATACACGAGCTATTATGGGACCTCCTTTTTAGAATCTTATATTGTAGTAGAAAAGCCCAGTGTGGCCTAGAAATAGTTAATAAGGACTTTGAGGAGGGGGACTTGAATGATATAAACGTCTAGGCTATAAGACTTTGAGAAATCATTCCACGTAAATAGGGCACATGACCAAGTTAGGACCATGATCCATGTGGAAAGGCCATGACTTGAGCAAAGGGTCTGTGTTATCATAAGAGAAACATCAATCTGAAGGGCTGGGACACTAGTACCAAACAAAAGAGATCTCCTGGGTTTCAGAGTAGAATACAGAACCACCTTCAATGAGGCAATAAAGAGAAACATTATGGTAGCAAAGCTGCAGATAAAGAGGTGACCATGAGCCTGCAAATTCTAAGAAAATGCACCTAACATGTGTTCTGAGGGAAAAAGTTAAGTTATACTTATTTACATCACAGCATACCTAACAGAAGCCCACAGCATACCTAGCAAGAACCATACCAAGCTATATGCTAAATATTTTCTCTGATAGTAACAATCACCATTAAACCAGGTGATGTGACTCAAATACATCATTTCCATCATAACTGATTATATATTGAGAATGTAATATGTGCAAAGCTTACACTAGGCAGGTAAATTATAGCCATGATTTCAAAGAAAGATATCAGCACCCCTGTCATAATAAGTGAACCTTACTTTAAATAACTCCAATAAATAATAATCCATTTTTTAAATTTTTAAAAATAAATTAGAGACTCACACGTCAACATTACCACTGTCACCAAAACAGTATTAATTTAAATGGTAAGCAACCCCGGTGCCTTTAAAGTTAGATTGCAATAACAATTAATTTTATAATATTCCTCTGAATTAACTTCAGCCTCTTCCCACACAAAACCATAGTAGCAATTGTCTCCCATCGCACTGACATTTTTCTGGAAGCCCTAGCAGCTTCCATTCCTGTTTTTTCTTGATCGACCTGACATCCACCATTCAGGGAAGGAAGTATAAGAAGAAATGGATATTTGGTAAATTTCTTATGTATTACTTCCATAAAGAGAAGAAAGTGACTGTTGTTTTTGTTAAATACTAACAGCAACAACAACTAATGTTTATTGTCTTTTACTAGGTGCCAGGCACTGTGCTAAACTCTTCCCATGGACTACACATCATTTAATTTTCACATTTTCCAGAAAGGATAAATAACAAGATTTGAACACAGGTCATAACTCTAGGGCTCAGTCCACAAACATCCATAAAATTTTAGTATATCTTACAAGTGCTCCTTGTGGCAAATGAAAAACGAAGTATGCATTCACATGAACCCTTTCATGCAAAATGTCCCACTGATGCTATGTCATAATGTGGTCTTTGTGAATTTTGTTTATATCCGCAGACAATGCTTTTCTCCGAGTTATTCTAGCTCAAATCCATTTTGTACTAATAGTGAAGATTTTGAATTTGTTACCTGGAGTTAGAGTTATGAAACAGAGCAAAACCAAATGGTACAATAATTAAGCCTATAGTGTGGATTTCTTTGGTACGGGATCCTATAATGCTTGGGAATATATGTTCTTCAGGGAAATCTTCCATGGCCTCATTCTAACTCCCATTCCCCACTAAGCCAGGTTCACTCTGACTCTCTTTCTTACCAATTAATCTCACTTATGATCATATATTTACAGTATTTAATATTTGTGATTTCTCAACTAGATTTTTAAACTCCCTGAAGGCAAGTACCACATGTTTTGCTCACTGTGGTATTTGAAGCGCCTAATACAGCACTTAGCATATAGTGTATTTCCAATGAATATTTACCAAACAAATTATTTCTCTGAGCAGTGATACACATGCAAATTATACCCTCAGAGCTCTGTCTTAAGGTGATTATTTTGCCAGTTGTTGAAAAATTCTACATTCCTCCCGTTGTTGTCAGAGGTGCAAAAAGAATGTATAAATATTGGTTTCTCTGGTTAATGATTTTATAGCTTATGTTCAAATAAAGTATTGATTCTAGAGTTGGAATAGACCTAAAATACCATCTAGTTTACTTTCTTCCTCTTACATTTAAGGAAAATGAAGCCAGAGACTTATCAAAGGTCATGCAATCAGCTGGTGATGAAAGCATCTATGAATTACTAACTGGGTTTTCAAAAACTGTGGTAAGTACAGAGAGAAGCATGCTTTTTAAAAAAGAAGAAAACCAAACCAAACCAGTACCACAATAACAGCAATTTGCTACAAGAGTAGTTACAATGCCAGACAGAGTTTTCATGCAAAGTTCAAGAGATTAATTAGCAACTATATCTGTCTGAAGTTCCTTTAGGGGGTTGGAACTCTCATGTTTGTAAGTCTATTTTTAGACAGTCGTACACCCAAGTTGGGCTCTCTCATCTTTGTTCTGCACTAGCCTTCTCGCCAGTCTCTCCCATTGAATGCCTGAGAATAGCTTCCTAGAATGGGCTCCACTCTGCTAAAACATCTGCTTGTTGTTTCCATTCCTGCCAGCAACACTGCACAGACTTTGGCAATCTCCTGAAAACTCTTCTGAATCTGACTTGTGGGAATTTCTGGAGCTCCTCAAATGGAAACTCATCCAAAATGTGGTGGTGTTCAAATTGGCTTCTGTTTCTTCACAGGATCCCCAAATGGGAACACACAAGTGACTTCAAGGAATCAGTGATTCAAGCTGACCTCATCCCCTTCCAACTGCCCTTTGGCTTCATTGCAAATAAAAGGCTGAATAGTGACCATTAAGAATATCTATCCCAGTAAGTATCATCTCAATGACATCATGCCTATTAAAAGAACTGCTGTCTCAAATAGCACAAAGCCTGGACTATCAATAAGTCATTCATTATCTGGATAAAACGAATGTGGCATATGTCTGGAATCTGTAAAGCACTCCATTTAGAATAGTACCAGCACTGGTGAGAAAGCCTCATAAAAGTATAAATATCATCCAGTTCTCAGAAGAATCAATTCTTACAAAATATGTTCAAAAATTGTACCTTCCATTGCCTTTTCCTAGCCAGGTAGCCATTTTGCCTATCAGGCTAACATTAAACCTTCCTAAACTAATGACAAATGAAGTGACTGTATGCCTCAAGGCCCAATTTAATCAAACATGAAAGCTTAGGCATCAAACATGAAACCATTTTGCTCACATTAATGTATTTATACATTATCCATTTCTCAATTGTCTTCATCTATTCTGTATATTCGCCTGTTAAAATGAATAGGCTCATCAAAGGCAGGAACTACTTGATATTGGACATGGTATAATTGCTTATTTAATTCATAATTTTAGTCATAACAGTTTCACTCAGTAAGCTCAAAGAAACATATATTTCACCTTTTCTATGCTAAGAATGACTCTTCTCTCATTCGATTTTATGATCAATTCTAACTCTAAATTATATCAATTCATCCTCACCCCATAAATAGTTCATGGAAAATTTGACATTACAGGTAAACGAAGGAGAATTGTATAGGTAAATCCCACTTTCAAACTTTTGCCACATATTTCACATGCAATTTTTAAATATATCAACTCTACTCACCATGTTTTTGTTAATTTGCAAGCAAAGATACATAGCCTGTAAACTGAAACTCTCAGTGCCCCCAAGGTGCTTGGCATAGTACCTGTCAAGACCCTGTAGGGAAGCAGATGGGCTGGGCGTGCAGGGCTAAACTTCAAGCCAGAGTCAGGTTGAGGAAGAGACACTACCAGGTTCAGCCAGATATTCAAGGACCTCAGTAGTTACATCTCTGTTGGTGACCTGGTCTTTGGCCCTATCTCATTTCCCTAAACTCTTAAATAAATTATACCTTCTCATATATTTCCTAACTTCATTCTCCTAGAATCCGAGCATTGCTGTCTAGTTTCTCTGTATCTTCTACCCATTCACCCTAAATCAAACCCTTCCTGTTATATTTCCCTTTTAACCTACAATTTCTCCCTTTGATTGACAGATTTATTTTGGTGTCCTATCACTTAATCAGGTTTTTCTTGACTTCCCCAATTTGGTTCTAAAATTGAAGGGCCCTATATAAAAACTGGGATATTTCTACCTTTCCAGTGCTCAGGAGAGCTGAACAATCTCCCCCAAAAGGATTATTGATGAATAAATTTGTTTAATCATCAATACATTTGGAGAGATTGACAAAGAAACCACTCCACAAATTAGTTGCTTCAAACAACAATGATCATTTACTTTATTCATAAATCTGCAATTTTTGGCAGGTCTTGGCAGGAACAGCTTGTTTCTACTCTCTGAGGTGTGAGCTGGGGCTCAACTGGATACTTTAGGATCTACTTTGAAGGTGGTTTATGCACATAGCTTATACGTAGGTTCTGGAAGCTCACCCAGAGTTGTGGGCCTGAGGCTCTGGTTCTTCTCCATGTGGGCCTTTCCGTGGGCTGCTTGGCTTTCTCACAGCATGATGGTTAGATTGTAATAATGACTTATCTAAGAGAGAGGAAGAAGTAGAAGCTGCCATTTCCTTAAAGCCTAGGTTCAGAAACTGGCACGGTCACTTTCACTGTGTTCTATTGGTCAACCAGATTCAAGTAGAGGGGACATAAACTAATACCTGTTGAAGGTTGGAATATCAGAGAATTTTAGGGTCATGTATTAAAACTGTCACACCAACACAGCCACTGCCAAATTATTACCATTTTATCTTTCAGTTTCTCTAGAAATTTATTTGGAACAGGATTAAATCTAAGACTTTCTGAATTCTAATCATTATAATGTTCTTCATCTCTTATTTCACACAGATTTTCTTCAAAGACTGACTCCTTACCCTATGCATTGCAAAGCTTAGTTAGCATGGTCCTTTACAAATGTAAATTTCCTCCCTAACATGTACTTCTTTGTCCTATAAAATTCTTCCATGTAATGAAACACCTTTTGATTCTACACTTTCCTGCTCTCTTCTATTCTAAAGATGATCACACAGTCACCAACTGTAAATGAAAGCATTTCTCAACCATCTCCCACATGCAGAGGCTTATTCTAAAGATGCACTGGCTATTTACAAAGTTATAACGAATTATTTCAGTGAAAGAACACTGGGAATGAGGAGAGAGTGTACAGGAGACCCATCTCTCACTGTCTGTGACTTTCAGCAAACCACTGAACTTCTCAGAGCCTAATGTAGTTTGGACTCAATCGGTAAAGTCCTTTCAAAAGAATTTGGTAAAAATAAATACATCATTTGTATCCAAAATCATCTTACAACATGTGGGAGGAGACAGAGCATGAGCAAAAAGGATGAGTGACATAAGTACACTCATCCTCTCACCACAGGACCTTCCATATGCCATTCCTGTGCCTCCAATGTCCTTCCTAGGCTCTACCCCACAGACTGGTTAATGAGTACTCAAACTTCAGGAGTCAGATTAACAATCACTTCCATAGGAGGCATTCCCTGTCCCCCTTTCCCAAGTCAGTTTCTTAGTCTATGCAGTCCCTTTCTCATCCACTCTCCTAGAACCACGTTCTTTTACTTCAAAGCAGCTATTACTTGGTTCTTTGACCAGTGTTTGTCTGCTCCATTTAATTGTGACCTTAATAAAAGCAGGGCCTGTGTCTTTCTGAGACAACCATTGTATTCCTAAAAACAAATGTGTACTAGTTAGCTGATATTCAGTTAGTAATTGTGGAAGAAAGGAAGGAACGGAGGGAAGGAGGAGCCATAAGCAATGAAACAGACAATGTTACAGAAATGCAAAGAAAGGAAGATTGCTGTGAGCTGAAGTTCTAAGGACGTCTCCATGGAGAAGATGAGATTTATTTGAGGCAAACCTTGAAAGAAAAGGTTTCTATCTGGTGGAGTGAGGGAGGGAGGAGAATAAAGGAAGGACATTACAGAAAAGGCAAAAGCAGACAAAAGTTTCAGTAAAGGATAAATACATTAATCTGGTTAGAAAGAGTTTGTTCTGAAGCCTAACTAGAGATACACCTGAAAAAGTAAATTGAAGCTAGTTAATTTGAGCTTTTCATGCCTAGATAAAGAGTTAGAACTAAGGACTGGAAACCTGTATTTTTCAGATAAAGAATGACATAGATATGGAAGACGAAAATTTTTGTCTTCTAAATTCTTTGAATCACTATGGCCTACAGAACAACTTAATCCTGAGACTCAATTTCTCTCCACGTCAATGACCTATTTCTATCAAGGTATGGAAGCCACATTTGACTTAAGCCAAGAGATTACCCCCTTTATCACTCTGTTCTTCCCCTGAGAATGAATAGGAATGGGGCTTTCATTCCTAAAAATGGACATGATGGAAAACTTGTAGCATTCAATTATACTTTTTAATTTCAGTACTGCCATGAATAAAGATGGAATCCTGTTCAATTTTAAAGAAGATTCAGAAAAAAGTTTCAGACTCATTCCACAAAACTACAAATTATAAAAAACAGACTTCAAAAGTCACTCTTCAGCCTCTCTCATCTGAGAGAGCACTCAGCTCACAATTCTGAATACCTGAAAAAAATAATATTAAGAAAAATATATTGGCAGAGGTCAGTCCTAAATCATAGTATCTTCTTTACATTTGGAAGCTCATACTTCAGTTCCAAAGACTGGTGGGTTTCTGATTTACATACTTAGGTTTCCAGATAAATTTGATACAGGTCTCCAAAACTTATACCATTGGCCCCCATAAGGACTCATGCATTGTTTGAGATATTTAATGGAATAATATTGATTCTATGATATATAGGAAAGACTAGTAACTTGGAGTCAGATTAGCTATATGATTTGTAGCCATGTATTCAACTTATTTCAGACTCACTTTCTGATCTCTAAAAGTGAGTTATTACTTCATAAGTTGTTAGGAGAATTAACTAAAAGAATATATTTAAAGTCCTATCATTCAATAATATTACTGTTCTTTTCCTTGCAATTGTAATATATAAAACACAGCCTTTCACTTACTTGGAAGTTGATATATTATTCCTTTTATCATATTTAAAATGATTTATGCACTTAACACGAAGTAATAATTATTTACAAACATTTATTGAGCACTTATTAAACACATAACACCGTGCTAGATGTAAAACAACCATTCTATGCCTACAACCACTCTAATTGTCCTTTTTTTTTTTTT
>VBSM01003151.1:1510075-1556873 GCA_008086735.1 Cheirogaleus medius | reverse complement strand
AAAAAAAAAAAAAAAAGAAAAAGAAACAAAAATACAATGAATTAATGGTGACTGATACTTTACTCCCAAAGGAAAAAAGCTGATCACAATAAGCACAACTCAGTGTCTACAGGAATAACCAAAAAGTGTTTTGTGGGAAAGTCAGGTTTGCACTAAGTCTTGAAGGATGAGTAGAAATTGGATTGTTAGACAGGAAGTGGGAGAATATTTGGAGGGGAAAAGTAGAAAAACATGAGCAATGATAACTATAGAAGAGCAAGAACAAGGCTGGCAAGAAGAGCGAGAAAAATAGCAAGCCAAAGGAGTCATGAAAACACAGACTCTGTCTGGGGTCCAGGAATAAGAAGAAACTTATCAGTCTCAGTCGTGAGAGTTGATAGTCATCTTACTGGCTGAAAGGCCAAGTCACTGACAGGACTTGAATGTCTACCCTGCCAGGCATTACGAGCAGAGTATAATGCACAGTAACTGTTATCTATTTACCCCTTATAATATGATTCTAGCCCTTAGATGGTCCATTTTTCTATGCTGGAAGAAAGAAGACAGATTCAGTCCTCATACCAGAATAATATCTTAATAAGTTGTAATGATTCTTGGTTATTTAAAGCAACTTTGCCTTCCTCCTTTTTTTCAGACTTATTGGAAGCTAATCAATTGGGCTGTGAATTGTACCAGGCAGTACCTATATGCATGAATAACTTCCTACTTCATCTGTATCAACATCAATAGTCATTGAGTCTGCTAAAAAGCAGAAGTTCTGCATTCCAATTTACAATACACTGTGCTTGCACCAGTCTTTTCTTGTTATTAGAATACTCTTTTGCTAGAATGCAAGGATGCTTTTCCCCCCTGTGGTTCCATACTCACAACTCAAAGCAGATTAAGACATTTATCTTCGCCTTGAGCTGGTTTGAACTGAGACAGGCTCATGCCCAAATGGTAAGTATATAAAATGGTTCTGAATGAAGTAAACGTTGGCTCAACCTAAAGGTTTCCTTGTCATTCTTTTGAGGACTTTTATAATTTCTGCTATGCATGAACCCCTGCTTGAGAGAACTTAATTCTGATTCTGACCTTTTCTCCTGCCTCCATCACTAATCACCACCATTCACTGTTTTTGGCATGCTATAAAGTTCATGTTCTGTATCTACAGTAACATAATTTCAGACCAAGGTTGCCAACATTATCATCACCACATCCACGAGCATGATTATTATGTCATTGCTCAAGACTCTATAGGTTCTTAGCAAAAATTTGGTCAGATTCTGAAATTACTTGCTTGTTCTTTTTTTTTTTTTCAGACAGAGTCTCACTCTGTTGCCCAGGCTAGAGTGAGTGCCCTGGCGTCAGCCTAGCTCAAAGCAACCTCAAACTCCTGTGCTCAAGCAATCCTTCTGCCTCAGCCTCCCTAGTAGCTGGGACTACAGGCGTGCACCACCATGCCCGGCTAATTTTTTCTATATATTTTTAGTTGGCCAATTAATTTATTTCTATTTTTAATAGAGACGGGATCTCACTATTGATCAGGCTGGTTTTGAACTCCTGACCTTGAGCGATCCGCCAGCCTCAGCCTCCTAGAGTGCTAGGATTACAGGCGTGAGCCACCGGGCCCGGCCTACTTGCTTGTTCTTAAGCACAAGCTAAACTGTCTTGAAGGGCAAAAAGCTATTTTTTTATTGCTTTAAGAAGTTACCTTTGTTGTGGTGTCCTGATAAGACAGAACACAGCATCAGGAAACTCAAGAGACTTAGAACTGTGAAATGACTTTGTGCTGGACATACTGTTTTTGGTCTCATATCTCTAACACATACTTAATGATTAACTGAAGAGTGAAAATTGCAGGAGAGAAAAGAAGTCCTGAGGGTAGCTGGTGATAAGAGTGATCAGTTTCTGGTTGTTTAAAACTGTGAAATGAAATTTGGAATGGGCATTCCAGCCAATCAAAAATTTTTACAAAGCACCTTTCATGTGCTACAAATAACTAGAAAAGTGTTATGATACAAAAGCACTGCCCTACCAGTAGGCTATCTTATCAGTTGAGGAAGAAAAAAGTAACATATTGGAAACAATGAATAGAAAATGTCATTACACTAAATCTGTAATCATAAATGAGGTACTGCAGAGATTAGTGAAGGCTGATCTAGTCATGGATGGCTTCATGGACCAGGAGGTTTAAATTGGGCCTTACAGAGTTTAGGTGAGTGCAGAAGAGAGCTTAAGGCATTCTACTTAATGAAAATAACATGTAGAGGGAAGAAAGAACTAAGTGTGCTTCTAAGACAAGCTTAACTACAGCAAATGGTATGTGATGAGTAACAATAAGTGAGCTTGGAAAGATAGGGTGGGCCACAATATGGAAGGTCTTAGATACCTGACTGAGAAGGTTTGACTTATTGCAGGTAGTACAAATCACTGAAGATGTTGAATATGAGAACTTGACACAATAATAGCAGTGTCTACAAAAGATACCAAAGTTACCAGTTATTCACAGTTTTATGATGAACAACATGTTCCCACCTAATGGCTGCAAATTTAATCATGTTTAAAATCAGAGACATATAAAAGTGCCAGTCTTTGTGCTTTTCACAGAATTGTCATTTCAGGAAGAAATGCAAAAAGTGACTACAGACCATATTAGCTGCCAAGAAGTGTACTATATTCACCCAAAAGACAGAGAGGAAAGAATGAATTGGTTGAGAGTAATGAAGCACAATATGCTTGGCATTAAAATGGAAAAGAGGAGCAGTGTTAAGGGGCAGGGAACAAACTATTTAAATCTGATTGGGCAAGCAGGGTAGTTGGTTATGGACTTGGGTTTTCACCTTAACTCCTTCTACTTGAACCTAGAACCATTTTACTTCAATTGTTACTAAATAATGCAATTTCAGCTACAAAGGATAACTATCTAATTCACTCCTGCATAGAAGATGGAAAAATAATAAAAGTTAATTTGCAGGAAATAAGCAAAATAAGCAAAAATAAGCAAAATAGCCGTAATTCAATTCACAAATAAAACAAACTTTGGAGAAAAATTAAAGCTCTAAAATAGATTTTGTTCCCCATCTTGTATTTTAAAAGCAGATTTGCATTTTGATAACAAATAAAATAGAGAAAAAGACAGAAATGCTAATACTATAACAGCAATGTTTCCCAACAATATGAAGCAACAGAATTCATACAAAGAGCACAAAATAACCTCAATAAAATACTAGCAACCAAATTCACTGATACATAAAAAGAATTATACATCACTCAGAATTTATCCCAAGGATGCAAGATTGTATAGTATCTGAAAATCAATTATTCTACTATACCAATAGAGTTTTTAAAAATCACACAATCGTCTCAATAGTCTTAGAAAAAATCATTTGACAAAATCCAACACCTTTTCAAGATAACAAAAACACTCAACAAAATAGGAATAGCAGGAAACTTTCTCAATCTGAAAAAGGACATCTGCAAAAAACCCACAGCTAACATCATACTTAATGGTGAAATACTGGATGCTTTTCCACTAAGATCGAAAACGAGGTAATGATTTCTGGTCTCACCACTCCTATTCAATATTATACTGGAGTGTTTCTAGCCAGGGCAATTAAGATAAGGAAATAAAAAAGTATCCACATTGGAAAGGAATAAGTAAAACTATCACATCTCTATTCACAGATGATGACACTGCATATAGAAAACACTGAGGAGTCCACTAAAAATTATCAGACTAAAGTTCAGCAAGGATGCAGGATATAAGATCAACATACAAAAATAAATTGTATTTCTATACACTAGCAAGAAATAATAAAAAAAGAAATTAATAAAACAATTCCAACAATTTCATTTATAATAGCGTAAAAATAAAACATTTAATAAATTGAACAAAACATGTAAAACTTAAACAAAAAAAATAATACAACATCATTGAAGAGAATTAAAGAAAATCTAAATAAATGAAAAAACATCCCATATTCATGGATTGAAGATTTAACATTGTTAAGATAGCAATACTCCCCAAACCGATCTATAGACCAAGTGCAATCCATATCAGAATCCCTGCTAACTTCTTTGTATAAATTGGCAAGTTTACTTCCAAAATTCAAATGGAATTGTAAGAGACCCAGAATAGCTAAAAACACCCTGGAAAGAAAAAATAAAGTAGGAGGACTCACACTTCCCAATTTCAAAACTTACTACAAAACTATGAGGTACTGGCACAAGTAAAGAAATATAGATCAATGGCATAGAATCTAGTATCTAGAAATTAATTTATATATATATGACTTATACATATAAAATTTATACATATATGATAAGCTTGTTTTTGACAATGGGGGTGCCATGACCATTCAACAGGTAAAGAATAGTCTTTTGAACAAATGGTCCTGGGACAACTGGATATCCACATGCAAAAGAAAGACGCTGTACACTTACCTAATAACATATACAAAAATTAACTCAAAATGGGTCAAAACTTAAAAGCACAAAAACTATATAAAATTCTTAGAAGATAACATTGGGGGGAAATCTTCATGACCTTGTATTTCGCAAGGATTCTTAGCTATGACACTGAAAGCATGAGCAACAAAAGTAAAATAAATAGGATTTAATCAAATTTTAAAACTTTTTGATTCAAAGGCTATCATTCATAAAGTAAAAAGACATCCCACAGAATGGGAGAATATTTTTGCAAATCATATATCTGATAAAGGGCTTGCACCTGTTTTAGGATATTAAGAAAAATTACAATTCAAAAATAAAAAGGACAATTCAGTTAAAAATAGGCAAAAGATAAGAATACATGTTTCTCAAAAAATATATACAAATGACAATAAGCACATAAGAAGATGCTCAATCTCATTAGTCTTCTATGGAAAAACAAATCAAAATACAATGAGATACTACTTCATACCCACAAGGATAGCTACAATCAAAAGGTCAAATAACAAGTGTTGACAAGGATGTGGAGAAATTGAACTCTCATAAACTGCTGATGGGAATATAAAATGATGAGGGTGCTTTGGAAAACAATCTGCCAGTTCCTCAAGCAATTAAACATGGAGTTAACATATGACCCAGTAATTCCATTGCTAAGTATATATAAAAAACAAATGAAAAAATATGTCCACACAGAAACTCATCCATAAATGCTTACAGCAGCATTATTCACAACTGTCAACAGGTAGAAATAACCCAAATTTCCATCAAGACACAAATGGATAAATGTGGTACACATCCACATAATGGAATTTTAGTAAAAGAAAT
Source organism: Cheirogaleus medius (assembly GCA_008086735.1). Classification (NCBI taxonomy): domain Eukaryota; kingdom Metazoa; phylum Chordata; class Mammalia; order Primates; family Cheirogaleidae; genus Cheirogaleus; species Cheirogaleus medius. The sequence goes on along the minus strand of VBSM01003151.1, from coordinate 1,551,617 downwards.
GAAGTACAAATATTTGCTACAATATGGATGAAACTTTAAAACATCAAACTGAGTATAAGAAGCCATTGACAACACCCTGTACTATATGATTTCATGCATATGAAAGTACACAATAAGGAAATCTATAGAGACCAAAAGAAGATTAATGCTTGCTTGGGGCTTAAGGATTAAGAGATAAGGATGACAGCAATAGGGTACAACGTGATGAAAATGTTCTAAGATATAAAACCATCTACCTCCAACCAACTGCAATTCAACAGAGCAGAAAACAAAATACACTGGAGAAAAGAATCTCTTTTCAGTAAATAGTGCTGGTAAAACTGGATAGTCACATGCAGAAGAATGAAACAGGATTTGTATTTCTCACCATTCACAAAAATTAATTCAAGATGGATAAAAGATTTAAATGTAAGGCATGAAACCATGAAAATTCTAGAAGAAAATGTTGGAAAAACTTTTCTAGACATTGACCTAGGCAAAGAATTTATGACTAAGACCCTAAAGGCAAATACAGCAACAACAAAAGTAAATAAAGGGGACATGATTAAATTAAAAGGCTTCTGCACAGCAAAGGAAATAATCAAAAAAGCAAATAGACAACGTACAGAATGGGTGAAAATATTCATCCAATAAAGGGCTAATATCCAGAAGCTACAAAGAACTCAAACATATCATCAAGAAAAAACAAACAAACAACCCCACTAAAAAATAAGCAAAAGACATGGATAGAAGCTTTTAAAAAGGAGATAGACAAATGACTAATAAACATATGAAAAAATGCTCATCATCAGTAATCATCAGGAAAATGCAATTTAAAACCACAAGGAGATATCATCTTATCCCTGTCACAATAGCTTTTATTAAAAAGTCCGAAAACAATAGATGTTGGCATGGATGTGGAGAGAAAGGAATAATTATATACTGGTTGGTGGGACTACAAATCAGTATAACCTCTATGGAAATTAGTATGGAGATACCTCAAAGAACTAAAAGTACACCTACCATTTGATCCAGCAATCCCACAACTAGTTATCTACCCAAAGGAAAAGAAGTTATTTTTATCAAAAACACACCTGTACTCAAATGTTTATTACAGCACAATTCACAATAACAAAGATGTGGAATCAACCTAAGTGCCCATCAATTCATGAGTGAATTATTATAATAAAATGTGTGTGAACACACACACACACACACGGCATACTTACTCAGCCATAAAAAGAAATGAATTAATGTCAATTGCAACAACTTGGATGGAACAGGAGACAATTATCCTAAGTGAAGTATCTCAGGAATGGAAAGACAAACACCACATCTACCCTCTAATAATTTGAAACTAATTGATGGCCATAAAGGAGCGCACAGAGAAGTAAAGGTGATTAGAAATCAAGGGAGAAGGGGGGGGTGGGCAGTAAAAACTACCTAACAGGTACAATAAATACTATTCGGGTAATGGGCACACTAATAGCCCTGACTTAAGCATTACAAAAGCTACCCATGTAACAAAAAATGTGTACCTCTTTAATATTTTGAAATTTGAAAAAATCTAAAATCAACTTTGGTGGTAGTTGCACATATTTTAATATGCTAAAAACCACTGAATCATATACTTTAAATCTGTGTCTTGAGTGGTATATGAATTGTATCTTAATAAATGTGTTTTTAGGAAAAAAGGACCAAATAAAAGAAAGCAAAAATGAGAGATCATTGTGATAGCCAAATGAGAACCATGTATCTTTTTTTCAGAGGAGGCAGGGTGGGGAGGAAGGATGGTCTAGGTGGCTTTTTGACATAAGAGGAAATGCCTCCCCTTGCATCAAGCTGACTGCAGTGGGAACTTTGAAAACGAATTAATTCTGAGAGTAAAATCTATCTTTAAGGAGTGCTGCAAATGGATTGTAGAATAAAATGTGTCCCTAAAGTTGTCATATAAGAATTACATTTAATCAAACCCTCCGTCTTCTTCCAGTCAAAGGCAACCAAGAAGTCACATTATTGTACTGAGTCATTATTCTAAAGAGAATCTACTCTAAGATGCACTTGACTCTAATGACATGCTCTTTTTTCCCATTAAACAGTGGGCGACAATAATATATTCTAGTCTTTGTGTGGCTACTGTGTCTGTAATTTCTCTTTCTACATTACGGGTAATAGTGGTTTCCTTTCTCATGATAGCTACTGTTTATATAATTGCCGAGCACACGCTTCTTTAGCGAGTGCCATTCATGAGTATCAGAGAATAGGATAGTTTTAGTAAGAACAGTTGATTTGACACCAGCACATACCATTTCATTTTTCAGCAACCTGAGAGGACAGACAGCATTTCCAATCACCCATTTGCCTCAAGAACTGACCAAGTTCTAACAGACATTAGCTGTTAACCAGAAACGACTTTCTTCTTTTCTTTCTATTGAGAGCCACCATATATTTAATTTTAAATTTCACCATATTTACTCCAGTCAAAAGCCCCAATCCTTTCTTATCCTTCTCTCCCTAAGAGGAAGTGAGTCTACCATGCAACTTCTGTGCTATTGCATATGAATGGTAAGCAAAAGGAATACACTCTTTAATTTTGCTCTACACACATTATAATGGAAATAAATGGCTTCATATTTAGGATGAGCATATAATTTACTATTCAAGCCAGACATTTTGGAAGTGACATTATTAATAATTACACAAGGGCAAAGGCATAAACTGGGCCTGTTTGAGGCAAACTGGGATGTATGATGATCTTTCTGATTCTACATATATTTGCTGTTTTATAATTTTTAAATTTCTACATTTTATATCTAAATTAACAGGCAGTAAAATTAACTTTTTCCTCTATAATTCTTTGAATTTTATTGCATTTATAGATTTAAGTAACCAACACAACAATCTGGATACAGAATGGTTCCATCACCCCAAAACACTACCTCATGTGATCCCTTTGTTGTCATACTCTTCCTATTTATTTCTAAACCCTAGCAAACATTCTGTCATTGTAGTTTTGTCTTTTTGAGGATGTCATAGAAATGAAATCATAAAGAATGTAACCTTTTGAGACAGGCTACTTTCATTTAGCACACTGTATTTGTGATTCATCCAAGTTGATGTGTAAATAAATCAATACGTTATTAGTCTCTTATTGTTGAGTAGTATCCCATTATGTGGATATACCACAATGTTTTATCCATTCATCTGTTGATGGAAATTTGAGATGTTTCCAATTTGGGGTTATTAGAAACAAAGTTGTTATATACAGGTTTATGTGTACACATAAATTTTCATTTCTTTTGGATAAATGCCCAGAAGTACAATTGCTGGGTTGTATGGGAATAGTATGTTTAGTTTTTATAAGAAACTGAAAAACTTTTCCATAGTAGCTAGCTGTACCATTTTAAACTCCCGCTGACAATGAATTCAAAATTCAATAACTCTACATCAAGTGTCCTCAAAGTATGGCCCACGGGCCACATGCGGCCCACCCGAGGACATTTATCCGGCCCGCCGGGTGTTTATACCTCTGCTACCTGTCCTGCTTAGCAGCCAACTCGTCCCGGGCCCACAGTGCACATGTGTGGAATGTGCACCACACTCTCCAACAGTCGGAGGGACAGTGAACTGGCCCCGTTTTAAAAGTTTGAGGACTCCTGCAAGTCTACATCCTTACTAGCACTGATATTGTAATTTTTTAATTATTATTTTTGTCACTCTGATAGGTGTACATTGGTATCTCATCATAGTCTTAATTTGTATTTCCCTATTGGCTAATGATACTGAGCATATTTTCAGGAATTGTATTTGTTTATCAGCTATAAATCTACTTCTGTAAAGTATCTGATCAAATCATTTGACCATTTTTAAATTAGGTTGCTAGTTTCCTTTACTATAGAGTTCTGAGATTTCTTTAAAAATTCTGGATACAAGTCGTTTATCACATATGTGATTTGCAAATATTTATTCCAGTCTTTGCTTGTCTTTCCATTCTCTTCAAAGTGTCATTTCCAAAGAAAAAGCTTATAATTTTTATGAAGATCTATTTTCTTAATCCCAGGTCATGAAAATCAATTCCTATATGTTATTCTGGAAGTTTTATAATATTGTGTCTTCTGTTTTATATCCAGAAATTTTGATGAATTCTTTTTAGTTCTAACACTTCGCCTGAAGATTTTTATAAAATTTCTATAAAGACAAATCATTCTCTGAGAATAAGTTCAGGTTTGTTTTCTTTCTAATAATAATAATTTTTGTTTTTCTTCTTGATTGCTACATAGAAGTAATGACAGTGAGCAACAATACTTTGCTCCAAATGGTTTTTGGTCAATAAGATTTATACAATTTAAGAAGTTCTTTTGTATTTCTAGTTTATTTGGGCTTTTCTTAATCATAAAATGACACTGGATTATAGTAAATGCTTTTTTGAATCTGTTAAGATGCTGTATGACTTTTCTTCTTTTAAGTGATAAAAGACAGCTTTTTTAAAAAGTTAAACCATTCTTAAATATTTCTGGTATAAATGCAAATTAGCATGAGATGGTATTTCATTAACGAAATTCATTAATGGATTTAATCTGCTGATGTTATACTTATGATTTTTAGCATCCATGTACATAAGGTAATCCTGTAATTTATCTTTCTCAAAGTATGTCCATCTAATTTCAGTAACAAGATATTAGACTCAAAAAATTAGTTGAAGGGAAGGTACCTTCTCATTTTCTGTAAAAGAGTTTATATAAAATAGGCATTAACTGTTTATGAACATTTAATGAATTGTTAGGAAATCCTCTAGACCTGGTGATATTTTTTGTATGTAGATTTTTGACTATTGACATCATCTCCTTTTTTTTTTGAGACAGAGTCTCACTTTGTTGTCCAGGTTAGAGTGAGTGCTGTGGCGTCAGCCTAGCTCACAGCAACCTCAAACTCCTGGGCTCAAGCGATCCTACTGCCTCAGCCTCCCGAGTAGCTGAGACTACAGGCACGCCCCACCATGCCCAGCTAATTTTTTGTATATATATATATATGTTTTAGTTGGTCAATTAATTTCTTTCTATTTTTAGTAGAGACGGGGTCTCACTCTTGCTCAGGGTGGTCTCGAACTCCTGACCTCGAGCGATCCCGCCTCAGCCTCTCAGAGTGCTAGAATTACAGGTGTGAGCCACCACGCCCGACCTGACATCATCTCTTAAATGATTATAAGTTTATCCAAGTCAGTTATTCTTCCTTGAAAGAGTTTGAATAATTTATTCCATAACAGTGTCCATGTGTCTAATACTAAGATTTTAGAAAACTATTCAAGAGATTATTATTGTGTTTATAAACTCGACGATATCTATCATGTTATTCTTTTTCAATTCCTAATACTGATTGTTTGTCAATTCTCTTTGTAAAATCAATATTACAATAAGTTCAGTTTGTTAGTCTTCTTTAATAATCTTTTCAAAGACCAATGTTGGGTGTGTTGATACTTCTAACTTCAATTCTTTCCTTCATTCTTTCCTTCCTTCTTCAATTCATTTATTTATTTTGGTCAACTCTATTGTTCTTATAGACATTGGCCTAGGCAAAGAATTTATAAGGAAGACTCAGAAAGCAATCACAGAAGCAACAAAAATAAACAAACTGGACCTGATCAAAAAGACTATCACTATAGGGAATAGACAACCTACAGAATGGGAGAAAATATTTGCATGCTATACATCCGATAAATGGCTAATAATTAGAATCTATATAGAACTCACAAAATTCAGCAAGAAAAAAATCAAGCAACCCCATTAAAAAGTGGGCAAAGGACATGAACAGAAACTTTTCAAAAGAACATAGACTAATGGCCAACAAACATACGATAAAATGCTCAACATCTTTTATCATCAGAGAAATGCAAATCAAAACTACAATGAGATATCACTCAAGCACACTAGGAACAGATTTTATCAAAAAGTCCTAAAACAACAAATCCTGGCATGGATGTGGATAGATAGGAACACTCATACACTGCTGGTGGGATTGCAAACTATTACAACCTCTATGGAAGGTAGTATGAGGTACCAGAAAGAATTAAAAGTAGAACTACCATTTGATGCAGCAATTCCACTACTGGGTATTCTACTCATAGGAAAAGAAAACATTCTACATAAAAGACATCTGTAATCGAATGTTTATAGCAGCATAATTCACTATGTAAAACATGGGGAAACAACCCAAGTGCTCATCAATACATGAATGGTTTTACAAAATGTTGTATATGTACACCATGGAGTACTACTGAGCCATAAAAAGAATGGTGAACTAATACCTCTTGTACTATCCTGGATGGAGCTGGAGCCCATTCTATTAAGTGAAGTATCAAAAAATGGAAAAACAAACACCACATGTACTCAACAGTACAACGGTATGAATCGATCAATACTTAATGTGCACATATGGAAGTAACGTTCATCAAGGATCAGGCAGGCCCACCCTCTGGTTATCTCCAACCCTCTTTCCTGGAGACAAGCCACCCAGAATGACTGGGCTCTGAAGTCACACAAATCACCCAGGACCCACTGAACCCCTGTGGCTCCTGCAGTTTGGGTCAGATTTGGGAATGGGAAATACCTGTGTGGGGACAAGCAAAATGGAACCTGAGAAGTTGAAGCCCTCTGAGGAGGACCACTCAGATCTGTGGGGCAGGTGGCGCCCCAGGGACGATGGGAGCCTGGTGCCCTGTCTGCCAGAAGCTCCCAGCTCACTGGCGGCAGCAGTCTCTGTGCTGGAGTCGGCAGAAAGTCTCTCCAGCAGCTCAGGAGCCCACCGATAGTCCAAGATGTGAGGGAGGAGAAACTAACTGCTCTACCTACCCTTCTCGCTGGTCTTCAAGCCTCTCAGGGGCAATCTCCACCGATACCTTTCTCCTTCCAGTTCTGCTCCACAACCTCTTCCCATGGAGTCTCCCATGGGAAGTAGGTTCTGGCACCGCTCCTTCAGACCCTCATTCAAACTATGTTTGTTTGACTGTCTGCTTTTCCTCTTTCATCTATAACTTCTCATTCTTAATGAGAAGCTCTGGCTGGTGGTGTCTCCGGCTCACCGTCTAGTTCCTCCCAATCCCCCAAGAGCTGTTTTCACTTTGCTTCTGTCAGGAATCCCTGGAGGCACTGGTATAGAAACATTTTTTCTTTTTCTTTTGAGGCAGCGTCTTGCTCTGTTGACCCGGCTAGACTATGGTGGTGTCATCATAGCTCACTATAACCTCAAACTCCGTGGCTCAAGGGATCCTCCTGCCTCAGCCTCCCAAATAGCTGCAACTACAGGCACAAGCTAACATATCTGGACAATTTTATCTATTTTTGGTACAGACAGGGTCTCACTCTTGCTAAGGCTTGTCTCAAACTCCTGACCTCAAGCAATCCTCCGTCCTAAGCCTCCAGGAGTGCTAGGATTACAGGTGTGAGCCACTGTACCCAGCCTAGTTCAGAACCAATTTTTATGCTACCTTCAAAGTTTGGGAGTCATGCAAAATTCAACTTCAAACACAAATGAATGGTGAGCCCATGGTTACAAATCTTCATATGTGATTTTTTTTTCCATCAAAATCTCAGGCAAAGAGTCAACTTACTTGCCATTTCTCTGTGGTAGAATTTTTGGGTTTTTTGTTAAACTTTTCACTGAAGGTTATAAGTTCAAGAGTACCAGCTATACTCAGAGGTCTATAATTTTAACACCTTATTTGACAAAAACTTGAGACCTCGGCTTCTTTACTACAAGACCATTAATATCCACCTTCCTAATTTACACAGTCTGACCATACTGCACTCTATCTCTGGGAGTTCGTCTTTTTTTCCTCTGGCAAGTTATAATTTATTGCTTCATTGTCAGATGTTATGTTTTATCAGAATGTTTAGGGGTTACAAGATATTTATATTTATCTGCAATATTTTTTCAAGTAATCATATTTGTATTTAATCCTTCATACTTCTGAAAATTAATCATATTTATTTTTTAATGTTTCCACAATCAGTGATGACACTTTACACTTTCTTTTTATGATCCATCTCAAGACTCAGTCTAGTAGTTTTGATTAACAAACATTTAAATGTCCCAGGTAGATCATTGGTACTGATCAGAGTGAATACTGGCTCAATCAAAAATGGATGTAAGCTATAAATGACTAGCATGTATATACCAGTTTACACTGGCTGGATATTAACCTGAGAAGAAGAAAATTACCATTCTACCATAGTATGGTAATGAAGGAATTTATATTCTTGGAGGCTTCCCTATTACTTACGCTCTCCTACATTATTACCATTAAAATTAAACTTAATTAAATTTTTGTAATCAAAGGTAATAAGGGAACAAAATATGTCACTAAAATACATTTTCTGCAGTCCATTACTATACACGCTTCTTGACATACAATCCACTCATTTGTCAAATTCTACTGCTTTCTGCATATGTCCTGTGTAGGTGCACTTAGGATTTACTGTTTGCTGACAACTTATATTATATGGTGTTACATGTAGGCTTTTATCATAAAAAAATGCATGAAGAAAATATCTGATCTGCTTTACTACACAGTTTCCAAACATATACTCTGGAAAATTAATATGATAGACAAAGTAGAAACCATCTCCTCCTAGTCTTACAAGTTGAGGCTCACTTCTATACATGTACACAGTCATTGCCTTAAATAAGGAAATAACTAACACAAAACAAGGCAAATTTTCACAACATAAGATCACTACAAGGAAGTGACCCAAAGCTAAAACACAGATACTTCCTCCCTCTTGATACCCTCCTCTCTATAAACTAGAGGTTCACAAAATCCACCTGCAGGTCAAATCCAGCTCATCCATGTTTCTGTATGGCCCATGAGCTAAGAATGCTTTTCACATTTTTAAATGACATAGATAAAATAAAAAGAATATTTCATTACACATGAAAATGATACTAAATTCAAATTTCTGTGTTCGTAAATAAAGCTTTATTGAAACAAAGCAACTTCATTCATTTACATATTGTCCCTGGCTAATCTCACGCTAAAGTGGCAGAGGTGAATAATTGCAATAGAGACTATATGGCCTATAAACCTAAAATATTTACTATTTGGATCTACTATTTGGATAATTTTTTCTGACCTCTGCTATGAACAATCACTCTATTTTTCCAGGATATGGAATAGGTAGGGCTAATGCTCCGCAGGGCACTAAGCAAAGCACCAACGAGCAAAGCAAAGAAATGCTACTGCCAGAAATTCAGCAACAATAGCTATTAGAGCAAGATGTTGTCCTTTGGATATTGTCCAGGGAGAATAAAAAGGCAACCAAGAATGAAAGTATACCACCAATTCCACACAATTGTGCTTATCAAAATACATGGCCGAATTTCAAACCTGTCTGTGTGAAAATTTAAACTTTGATAATTGCAGCATTATTTTGGGTTAACAACCTGCCTTAGAAATGAGTTTCTGAGTCTTAAAGAAGGGTGTTTATAAAATTACACAGTTTTTTCGTCATTTATGTAGGTACTCCACTCAGTTATATTTTTTTTGCTTGCTCCTTAATTTTTATTACCCCGTTATATGAGAAAAGAAAAGTGACATTAAGTATTAAGTTATAAGTCTAAGCAATAGAAATTATGAACAATTTCATAGTGATGGCCACAGAATTGGACTCACGGTAAAAAGGTAATCATGTGCAGAGTTTCCAAATTTGCAGTTTCTTATAGCCAGTCACTACTGCCTAGGTTATGTATTTCTTCTGCCTCGTGGTCTCTAATTCACTTCAGTGTATACATTTAGGGAGAGAATGGGGTAATAAAATCAATCCAACTGCCTATTTCCATACATTCCTTTGCAGTATTTAAAACTCTTCCTGGCTAATCAGAAAGGTGGGGTAAAAGTATAAAACTGAACTTCCTGAAGGACAGGCAAAAACAGGTGCAGCAAGAGGAGAAAGTACATTTTTATGAGAAGAAAACACAAGTCTTGCTACATGAACCATAAAGGGGCATGGTGCAAGGTATAGCAAAGCTGTTCTCACAGCCAATAAATTCAAAGTTAAAGGTGTCCAGAAAATATGTTCATTGCCCTTCATCACTTACTACAGGCAGAATAGTCTTAAACTACTATAAACTGGTTTTTTGAGGATATGTAATCAGGTAGTAATAATTTCTGGGGGGAAATTATAATTTCCACAAATTGATTTCTCATTTTATGATGGCACATGTCTTTTCATTTGCCTTCAAATTGTTTTGAGCTAGAATGTGTCCTTTATTCTTAATATACTAGGATTTTCCTGAACATGTTTAGGCATACCTTCTGTTTCATTTATTATTTTATAGGCTTTAATGCTGTATCTTCAGTCTTTATTTCTCCAGACTGAGAAGTCTCAATATTTTAGCCCATGTTAGATTTCTCTGAATTACAATGGAAAATTTGGGATCTGTTACATCATTGACACTAATAAAACCTGGTCATGTGGATTTGCTTCTAATTCTGGATTATGTGCCAAATGCGCCTTATCATAATTTTCTCTGGACATTTCTCAACTCTGATGCATCTTTTTGAGATATGTCAACTAAAAATGATCATAGCATTCTAGGATGTACAAAATAAAATACTGTCAGAATGGGCTCAGATTGAGATCTTTTGATGTAGCATAGAATACCCTAGATATCAGCTTACCTTTCTCTGTTTATTCCCCTGAATAAAGTGTACAAAACACATGAATTATGTCCAGTATGGGTATCCACAGGAATCACACAGAAATATCCAACGACCTTCGTGACTACCATCCCCTCCAACAAGATATCTGAACTTCCCTTAGGCAACTCAGGGACATAGTGTAGCATCTAAATGGCTTTCAGCAAAAGTTGCTACATGGTATCCACATTTAAAGATCTATAGGTTGAGGTTCTTCTAATAAAAAATGCCTATCACCCTCCCATGTCTCCATTTAAATATATGCTACAACAAGTTTCAACTGGATGAAATAGTGAGTAAAGAAGGGCTCAGTATGAAAAGTAATAGTGTTCCTTCTTCAATATTCATTATTTCAGCTGAGTGGGCTTGACCCCACCTATACCTTCAGTGATGCACTCACACTGATATGAGCCAATTCCCTTGCTAAATTAATTGGTTTAAGGGTAGATTAAAAATAGAGCAAGCACAGTGCTTTGGTACAATGGCTAAAGGAGAGATATCCATTCTGTCTCTTATATGTAAATATGGAAGCAAGTAGCCCCAATAAATGCTGGCAATTATCATGTGACCATGAGAGTGGTGAGCCAAGGGACAAAGCTGATAGTAGCAAAAAGGTATAATGAAAGAAAAATGGGACTGGGCTCTGATAAAACATTAAGACTATTTCTGAACTTTTACGTTATGTGAGCCAATAAATTTGTAATACATAAGCCAGTCTTAATTTTTTTTTATTCCTTGTGACCAACACCATCCTGACAGATTCTGGTATAATTAGATATAAAATGTAAATTAGATGTGGAAATGATAAATAAATTAAACTATTTTTACATGGACTTCCAATTTCAGAGCAGTTTAGTCTTTCATTCTCATGGACCATCACTGACTTAATTTTTAACTTTCTTTTCCCTTGCTCAACTCTTGGCAAAAAAGTGTCTATAAACTTTCTTATTCACAAGACAGTCTCGCTATTCAAAGCAGGAGTTGGAAACTACGGCCAAGTGCATGTCCTTATAAATAAAGTTTTATTGGAACATGGATATACTCATTCATTTACTTATTGTCAATAGAAGCTTTCACACAGTCATGATAAAGTTAAGTAGTTATGACAGATACCCTGTTGCCTACATAACTGAAAATATGTACTATCTGGCCCTGAACAGAAAATGTTTGCTGACTCTTGACTTTTAAAAGAGTCATGCTGGGCAACCTAGCAAGATCCCATATCTACAAAAAGGAAATTAGCCAGGTGTGGGTGGTGTGGTGCATGCCTGTAGTCCCAGCTACTCAGGGGGCTGAGGCAGGAGGATCGCTTGAGCCCAGGAGTGTGAGGTTGCTATGAGCTATGATCACTCCACCATGCTACATAGTAAGATTGCAAAAGAAAGGAGAGGAGAGGAGAGGAGAGGAGAGGAGAGGAGAGGAGAGGAGAGGAGAGGAGAGGAGAGGAGAGGAGAGGAGAGGAGAGGAAAGGGAGGGGAGGGGAAGGGAGGGGAGAGGAGGAGGGGGGAGAGAGGGAGGGAGGGAAGAAAGGGAAAAGAAAAGAAAAGAAAAGAAATCCTCTAGTAAATCATTTTTCAAACATGAGGCTTCATATACCAAGAGTAATAAGGATGTGTTTGTTGATTGAGTGTCTTAAAGACACTGCATCTCCCCTTAGCCAGCTCAGCTCAATTTAGTTTTAAAATCTTATAAATAAGCCTATCTTCTCCTTTTATACCACCCTTTGATCAAGACCATAAAAGAAGGTGTCAAAATTTTCTTAGGCAGACTCATTTACTCCAACTTGTTGTATACATCCCTATTGTTGACCTATATCAATGTCTCTTCTTTTTCTGGAAACATGGAACATTGCATTTCTCAGATCCTCTCTGCCTACTTAAAGTTAGGCAGAATGAGGTAATTAGTTCTGACCCATGGCCTGTGAGAGGAAGTAAACTTATCTTTTTTCAGGGATGAGGCTGAAACTACCAGACAAAGCAAACTGAATCACTGTAAGGAAACAGTTACCCTGGAAAGTAACCGGGACTCACAGAAGAACTTTGCAGAAGTGAGAAATAAAATTTCTATTAGGTTAAACCACTGAAATGTGGATATTGATTTTTACTTTAGCATAGCCTAGCCTAGCTTGACTAACAAACAACTTAAAATAACTTATTATAAATCTACTTCTGCATATCCATTAACATAAAAATGTGATGTTATACACGAAGAATATGTTTTCAAAATTTGAAATAAACTATCTTGCTTATGGCTGCATGCCTCTAAGAAATACCAGAGCCCTTGAATTTCAGAAGCAAATTATCTGACCTAACTACTGAGAGTTGAGTGACAACCAAGAATAGGGTGGAATGGATTATTACACTTTAAACCTGACTTGCTAGGGAAGTTGATCACAAATTGCTTAAATTGCTTTGTATTTCCTTCATTTCCAGTGGAGAGGGTTCTAGAAGTCAAGTATTGGCAGAGCTAAGTAATGGAATCACTGAAACAGAAGTGGCCATGGAGGGCCACCCATTCCATTATTCTTTACCAAGGCCAGATTAGAGCCATCCTAAACAGAAAGGTAGGAAAACATTGGTGAAAAATTTCCCAGCCTTGTTCAATGACTAATTAAAAATGTCCCAGGGCCCATCCAGTCCATAATTTGCTAACAGTGACAATTCTGTAGGAACATAGGATATTTGTCTCCTATAACACCAGCATTGAAAGCTTAGGGAACTGAACCAAACACATCTAATTTATCATTTTAAAAACTGTTATGGAAGCTTTTGTCCATGAACCTATATTTATCATCATTCTGAAAACAAATGTTTCCCCCAATAAAATTCCTTGAAATAACTAAATCACCAAAATGCCTTCTGTTTCAGTCAAAATCTACCTCTTCTTGTCTTAGTGCAATATGAAAACAGCTGCCAAAGGGGATTTGTAGAGTTGCGCACAGATCAGGTGCTACTACACTGGCTAATAGACTAAAGCTTTGTCAACTAAATTTGCACAACTTGCTATAGGTAGTACCCACCTGGGGATGGTGGAGTCTTATTGCTCTTAGTGATGCAAAAAAGATACTGGTGTTTTAAATGTTCATTCAGTGAGAAATAAAAAAAAATCACTGGTGTACTCCCAACCTCCTATTATGTTAAACCTGTATTGTGATATTTTCTCTCCTTATTTGACTGCATATTTATTTAAGGGCTAGGGATTTAGAAGAATCGTAGGAGAGAGATAACACGGAGTCAGGGAGTAATTTTCCCATTTTTTTCCCTGTAGACATATAGGTCCAAAGGACATGCCAGCCAGTAGCAATGAATCATTTGCAGAGCCCCACAAGCTTGCATTTAAACCCTCATCTTAACCCTTCACTCTTTTCTGTCTATTATCTCTCTTTTCTAGCCTTGGAGGCAAAAGTACATTAATCATCAATTTATTCCTTTTGGCAAAACTTTGCCCCGCAACCCTATCAATCCATTAAATAAACCTCTATGACACTGATCCTCACTTCACAAAAATGGTAGGCTGCCCCAGGGAAAAGGCAGATTTACAAAACTACTGGAGACAAACAGTTAACGACAACTCAGGCAGAAGAGGGGCACTTTCTGGGTTGCTCTCCCCTCACTTGTGATCTGGTCTTACAAGCCAGCATTTCAGCAGGTGATCACTTATAACTTCAAAGACAAAGTTCCTCAAAATTCAAGCTATTTTAGTGGTAAAACTACAGTCCATGTGCCAGGCAGGGGTATCCTATAAATAAACCTACTAGACATTCAAAGTGGACAAGGTGTCCCTCATTGATCTGCCAATCCCATAGGTCCTTCTAACAGTCAGCCCTGGTATGCTTCCTCCATGCCTCAGACACTATTTTGCACAGTGAAGTACTGAAGTCAAAATTTGGATTCCAGACATTTTATAACTATGTTTATTCTGGAGATTAATTTCAATGCAAACACAATCACATTTACTCTCTCTATCCCCAGCGCCTCTCCCTCCACATCATAATTCCCTGGTAGACATGGTTGGAATGCAGAGTATTCACCAGAAACCTTTTTGTCCCCAACATGGCAGGTCAGGACTCTCAGTACTGTCTATCCATTTTCCTCTTATTTCTATTTTTGCTTTTCTCAGGGAACTATCCTGTATCTCATTTCTTAGCACACAGATAAATCCCTTGAACTGACCTTATTTTGTTATATTTATCTTGCATTATTTTCTTATACATACATGCATTAATGATTTTTGCTCTTATATTGGTGGGAGGAGTAGGTAGCTGTTATTTAGACTGTACTCCTTAGATTTCATAAAGTATCTCAGGGTTGGGTTTTTCCCCCTTATTAAAGGCTATGGAACTGCTACTTCCCAACCCCCATACATATGCACACAAAGCAAATTTTAGTATAAATCACATGGAGGTAAAATGTAACTTATCATCAGTAGTTCTGAATGGTATGTGTATATGTAGTGACATGTATACAGTCAGGAATTGCTTAAGAATGGGACTACACTATGAGAGATACATCGTAAGGCAATTTTGTCATAGTACAAACGTCAAAATATACTTATACAAACATAGATGGTATAGCCTGCTACATACCTAGGCTATATGGTATGACCTATTGCTCCTGGCTACAAACCTGTACAGTATGTTACTGTAATGACAACTGTAGGCAATTGTAACATAATGGTAAATGTTTATGTATCTAAATGTACAAAAGGTACAGTAAAAATAAGAGAAAAATGGTATACCTGTATAGGGCATTTATCATGAATAAAGTATATGCAGTCCATGATTGATCAATCTTATGTGGTGCATGACTGTACGTGTATATGTGTATAAAATTTGTTGAAGTGAAATTCACATAACATAAAAATTAATCATTTTAAAGTGAACAATTCAGTGGATTTGGTACATCCATAATGCTATGTAACCACCATCTCTATTTAGTTCCAAGACATTTCTACCACTCCCAAATTAAAAACCCATAGCCATTATGCACTTTTTCTACCATTTCTGCCTCACCTTAGCACCTGGGAACTACTAATACGCTTTCTGTGACTATCAATTTATTTATTCTGGATTTTCATATAAACGAACCAGATAATATGTAGCATTCTGCTGTGTCTGGTTTCTTTTATTTAGCACAATGTTTTCAGGGTTCATCCAAGATATAGCAAACATGCAGCAGTATTTTGTTCCTTTTAATGGCTAAATAATATTATATTCCATTGTATGTATCTACAATTTGTTTATCCATTCACTCGCTGATGGACTTTTAGGTTATTTGTACCTTTTCACTATTATAAATAGAGCTGCTACGAACATGCCTGCAAATGTATTTGTTGGATTCCCTGTTTTCGGTTCTTTTGGTATGTATCTATTAATAGGAGAATTGCTGGGTCATATGGTAATTATATGTGTAACTTCTTGAGACACTTCCAAACTGTTTTCCATAGTAACTGAACCAATTTTCAACCCTACCAGCAATGTAGGAGAGTTCCAATTTCCCCATATCCTTTTCATTTTCTTATCATAGCCTTACTAGTAGGTGTGAAATGATATCTCATTGTTGTTTTGATTTGTATTTCCATGATGATTAATGACAGCAAGCATCTTTTCACGATTATTGGCCATTTGTATATCTTCTTTAGAAAAATGACCATTCAAGTTCTTAGCCTATTTTTTGAAATTATGTCATTTGTCTTTTTGTTGTTGAGTTGTAAGAGTTTATATATTCTAAACTCTGCTCAGCTATATGATTTATAAATATTTTCTCCCATTCTGCACATTGTCTTTCTACTTTCTTTATCATGCTTATGCATAAGAGTTTTTAACTTTGATAAAGTTAATAAATAATTTAACTACACTTGAATTCAATATAACACCTGCCAAAAAGAGAAGGGTGAAGAGTGACAAAGGAGACACAAAGGGGATAGGTGTATGGGGAGAAAGGGAAAGGCAATACACACAGAATAGGGATAGGTAAGAAGTGAATGGCAGAGAAGACACAAACAAAGCCCAAGCAATAGAAAAACTGAGAGGATAGAATTAACATACAGAAAGTGGCCATGAGTATGGCCATTAAAGCAAGGTGTGGGCGGGGGGGAGTTTAGTTGGTTCAAAGGTATTAGATAAACTTCTTTACAATACACACACAAGGAGGATAGGTAAGGGGAGAATGGCAGAGAAGACACAAACAAAGCCCAAGGAATAGAAAAAGAGAAAGGAGAGAATTAATATATAGAAAGTGGCCATGGGTATGGCCATTGAAGCAAGATGTGTGAGAAAGAAGAGAGAGGAGTTTAGTTGGTTGAAAGGTATTAGATAAACTTCTTTGCAATAGGCACAGAAGGAAGATAAGTAAGAGGTGAATAGCAGACAAGACACAAAGCAAGCCCAAGCAATAGAAAAAGGGAACAGATAGAATTAACATACAAAAAGTGGCCATGGATATGGCTACTGAAGCAAGGGGAGAGAGAAGGAGAGAGGGAGAGAGAGGGAGACAGAAAGAGAGAGAGAGAGAGTTAGTTTAGTTGGTTGAAAGGTATTAGATAAACTTCTTTGCAATACACACAGAAGAAGGATAGGTAAGAGGTAAATGGCAGAGAAGACACAAACAAAGCCCAAATAATAGAAAAAGGGAGAGGATAGAAATAACATACAAAAAGCAAGGTGTGAGAAAGAGAGAGAGGAGGTTAGTTGGTTGAAAGGTATTAGATGATTAACTTCTTTTTCTCCATTCTCTGTGCTTCTTATTAGCTTTGGAGCCTCAGCATCTCTTGGCACTGTCATCTGAAATACCAGTTAGTGGATTTGCCATTATCCAGAACTGTTTATACTTAAGATTTTAGAGGGTATTTACTGAATGAGACAGCCTCAGTAGCCCACCGTGGATAAAAATCTCTTTCTGAGCTGCCACAGCAGTGGTTAGAGCAACAAGTAGCTTGCCTGTGGTCAAAGAGTCAGAATAGAATGTAGGTGGGGTTTAAATTGAATCTATTGGACTCCAGAGATGTACTCTTAAGCACTATGCTATACAGATCATCCCTATAGCATGTAAATCCATTGCATATGAAAGGGCAGATAATCCAAAAGCTATCACATCTATCTTACAATTTTTAAAAATTTTCAATAGGAGATATTCTGTCTCAATTAAATTTGGCAGGATAGTATTAAAATTACTTTGTATTCCCCAAGCACATACCAATTGGGAAGGAAGCCCAGGAGTGTGCTAGAAGCCAAAGAGAAACTAACCTGGGTTTGAAAATTTCCTGTAGGTAATCTACAGAGTTGATAATTGAGGCTGATTATAACTTTAAGGTCAATGCTCAATTGCCGGCTTACATGATAACAATCCCTTCATTTCTGTGCTCTACAGCATTTTACTTACTTTCCATATCACTCTACTTCTCAGTCACTCCACAGCCCTATCAGATGTGCTATGCAGAGAGCAAATTGATACAGTATCTAGGTAAATAAATGTATTTACCATCCACAGATCAAACTTTAATGCTCCTTGTTCTAATTAAAAATCAGATAAGTATAAATTAGGTTAATTTTTATTTCTATGTTGCCCTCAATTCATTTTCTTCCCAGTGGGTCAGTGACCCTTGACAGATAAAAAGGTATGTCCATAACAGAGATAGAGACTAGAAAGCAATGCCATCAAACAAAGGGCCACAGCACAAATAGAAGGCCGCAGGTAGGTAGCTCAGCTGTCCTGCATAAATAAAAAGAAGGCAGGAGGATATAAAAATAACGTGAGTCAGTCCCAAGAGTAAAAGAACAACAAGACCAAGGTTACCCAAAGACAGCCACATAGAAAAGACAAGACCAAAGAGAGGTAACAAAAAATTGTGTGATGACATGAATGCCGACAGATAAAAAAGGAATGGAAATGTTAAACTTAGTGAAACTGGGAGTTTATGGATGAGGAAGCCAAAGTTGAAAGAAGCTGTAACTTTGCCAAAGTGAGAGCAAGCTGAGAGTGGCAAACAAACCAATCCAGACCATTCCTCATGATTTGCTATTCTGAACTGCTGCCTTGGAAAGAGGACACCTGCCATACTCATCTCCTTCCAGGGATAAAAAAAAATAAAGCCTCCCAGTAAACATTTGCTCAAGTAGTGGGGAGGGTGGCAAGTAATTACAAAGCAGCAAAACAACATTGTTAATATTTGCACTACTATGGGATGAAATCCAAACAAAACAAAATATAGCCTTGAAACAGTTCAATTATACCATGCCTATGACGAAAGTTATGAGTCAAAGAAATGACATATTTACTTTGAAAAAACAGCCCTGTACAATGTTTGCAGTCTCTGGTTTAGTCACTCCACATTTTAATAACTCCTCCAAACATCATTTAAAAGTCGAAGAAATATCACTAGCAACACTAGAAACCTATTTTTTGAATAAGCAGTACTATAATCAGTTAATATCTATAAACAGTTTCATTCATGATAAACAAGATTTTAATGATGAAGCAGTATTTAGTGCAATAAAATGATCATTCCAGCAACACTGAAATTGGTTATTAAAAGGTATCAAAAATTTAGAGCCAGGCTCTTTCAATTGATTAGAAAAAGGGGGCAAGAAAATCCCTTCTGCCTTTACCTTAATTAGTCATTCTATGCACTTATTTATAATCATGCCTACTGCTGGAACTCTTTCATTTCAGGTTTTCTGGCCAAATAGACTTGAAGGGGTAGTGAATATTAAAAACTATCCCATCAGGACCTAATGCATTTAATTAGTTGATCGTAGGTGTCAAGTACCCTTTCCCTTTTGATAGATTACCCCAAAGAGTAGGCTAACAACCCCAATTTGCTGAGTAATTGAATTTTGATATATTCTCCAGAGCTGTTTTTTCCCCCTGACTAATTGAATTTGCAAGCAGTTACATCTGACAGATTTAGTAATATCTGCCAAAGTCCCTTCATACTTTGTTAAATTATGGAAACATAGCCAGTGCGTCATTCCCCGGGGAAAGAGGTTATCTTTGAGGATTCATTCCCAAGGTGGGCAAAGTGGTGAGGGAATATGATTTGTCACAATATTATGTTAAAATGTCCAGAAGAGTTGGTACTTTGTTACATATTAAAAAATTTTCCACAAATAGAAGACAAAATGTGCTAAACAGGTGTATGTGCAGGTTTCTTGATTCATAAAGTCATATCTACACTAATGTATATGAACCTACATTAAAGCAAAGGCAGGTGTATTTTCTATTGTTAGCTGAAATAGACAGAGCTCAAGTAGCACATAGATTCCATTTCTAGCTAAGCTAAAAAGTACAACCCCTAATAATCTGCATAAGCTTCCAGCAGGGCATATGCATTTCCTTCACCAAAATGCCAAGGCTTATTGCATAAGAATAAAGGCAAGCCTTGTTAATTAAGACCTCAAGAATGTGAAATTCCTAATAAGTCAACTTCACCTAGCTTGAAATTTGGAAATGAGTTTGCTTAGTAAATTAACAATCAAACACAATTGGAAGAGAGATGTTTGAGGACTTAAGGGTACAAATGATTTTTCAAGCACTTGGGAAGCATTATTTACATACAGGTAATTACTATGTGAAAAGAGCTGTGGTACTTGGAAAAAGGACTGGATTTGAATCAAAAGACTTAGCAGTAGTACAAATTACTCCTTAACCTGAGCCTTGGTTTCTTCATCTGTAAAATGGATAGAATAATATTTACCTCAAAACATTGTGTGAGGCTGCAATGAGATGATATGAGTCTTTGTAAATTGTCAGCAACTAAATAAATATTGGGTATTTTTATTATCTGCATAAAATAATGAATATAAGAACAAAATACTTTTAGAAACATCCCACCCTCTAATTTTTACACATGAGGCAACTGGTAAACAGAATAGTCAAGTGATTGGTCCACAAGCACAAAGCTAGTTAATGGCTGAGTTGGAGCTGAACTCAAAAGCATTATTACCAATATTCTTCTGTGGTAATCATAGCCATCCCTGAAAAGGACCATTATACTTTCTTGACTTTGTTCTTGAAGCATGAATTACTTTAAAAGATGCCAATTAACAAAACGATGTTTCTTTTCAAGTATTCATTTCTTTTTAGTTTTTTATTTATTTCAGGATATTGTGAGGGTACAAACATTTTGATTACATTTTATGTCATTGCCTCTCCCTAGCGGAGATTAGAGGCCTGCCCTTCCCACCCACCCCCTAACAATGCACACCATGTCCTATAGTTGTGTTTACCCCCCCAACCCCCATCCTTGGAGAATATTACTACCATGTGAGATCCATTGTGTTAATCAGTCACTACCAATTGATGGTAAGTACAAGTGGAGCCTATTCTTCAGATCTTGTGTTACCTCACTTCAGGTAATGGGCTCAAGCTCAATCCAGGAAAATATGAGAGGTGCTAGATCACTGTTTCTTATAATTGAGTAATATTCCATTATGTACATATACCAAATTTTAATAATCCACTCATGAATTGACGGGAACTTAGGTTGTTTCCACATCCTTGCAATAGTGAATTGTGCTGCCATAAACATTCGGGTGCAGATGTCTTTATTATAGAATGGCTTTTGCTCTTTTGGGTAGATACCTAATAGTGCTATTGCTGGATCGAATGGTATTTCTATTTTTAGCTCTTTGAGGTATCTTCAAATTCTTTTCCACAAAGGTTGCACTAATTTGCAGTCCCACCAGCAGTGTAAGAGTGGTTCCTGTCTCTCCACATCCTCGCCAGCATTTGTTGTTTTGGGATTTTTTGATAGAGGCCAATCTCACTGGGGTTAGGTGATATCTCACTGTGGTTTTGATTTGTATTTCTCTAATGATTAGAGATGTTGAGCATTTTTTATGTTTGCTGGCCATTATTCTGTCTTCTTTTGAGAAATTTATGTTCATTTCCATTGCCCATTTACTGATGGGGTTGTTTGATTTTTTCTTGCTGATATTTTTAAGTTCTAGATAGATTCTTGTTTCAGCCCTTTATTGGATGTGTATAGAGCAAATATTTTTTCCCATTCTGTAGGTTGTCTATTCACTCTAATGATAGTTTACTTGGCAATTAATTTGATCAGATCCCGTTTATTTTTGTTGCTGCGGTGATTGCTTTGGGGGTCTTCTTCAAAAATTCTTTGCCTAGGCCGATGTCTGAAAGGGTCTTCTCAACATCTTCTAGAATTCTTAAGGTTTCATGCCTTAGGTTTAGTTCTGTTATCCATCTTGACTGGATTTTTGTGAGAGGTGAGAGGTAGGGATCCAGATTCTTTCTTCTGCATGTAGCTATCCAGTTCTCCCAGCATCATTTATTGAAAAGAGATTCTTTTCCCCAATGTTTATTTTTGTCTGCTTTGTCAAAGATTAGATTACCATATGGAGATGGTTAGAATTTTAAACTTGAATGTTTAATAAACATTTATTGAGCACCTAGTAGATGCAATCACATTGTACTAGGTTCTGGAAACAAAGAAAAACATGGCCCCTGCCTTTAAAGAATTCGTAGTCTCAGTGACCCCAAGCACCCATAGCTTTTATTCTGGCCTTAGGCTATCAAAAGTACTCCACTGCTATGCTCTACATGAGATTGAACTTCCCCTAAGCATCCACACTCAAAAAAGACTTCTCTCTCCCCTCCAGTCTATCTGGGGCTCCCAGGTTTCAGGAAACCTGACTTAAGTACTACATTTTTGGTTCATGGTGAATAATTAATTCTGAGATCAGCCCCAGAAATTATTTCTGGGGGCCTATTTCCTGCAGCTGAAGAGAGCAATGAAAGGTGAAGTTATCCTGCGGTGTCAGGTAGCCATGGGGCTGCTGTGAGTGGATTGGCAGAGATAACTTTCAGCTGGTGAGATGTGATTCAACTAGTGTAATGTTCATACTCTAGAATTAGAAAAGTTTGCTCATTAGCAAAACATACATATTTGGGCTTCCCTCCCTCATGGACCCTGATTTCCAAATTGAGAAGCTGCTTCTTTGTGAAATACCTGAAAGGCAAGGAGAAGCCAGCTATTAGGAAAACAGAAGCAGGCACAGGGGAAGCTGGACGGGTACAACTTTGCAGGTGCCCAGAATTGCACACGATTAGATTCCCTGCTCCCCAAATTAATTAGCTGTATGAACGTGGGCAAGTCACTTAATCCATCTGTGTCTCCATCTCCTCATATGTAAAATGGTAAAGAATAGTACCTATCTCTAACGATTGTTGTGCCACTTAAATGAGCTAATGAGTTTAGGATGCTTGACTCAGAGTAGGCATTCACTAATCATCAGTTCCCTTCCTTTTATTGCTGGATCACCTCCCAAAACACCTTTCTCCTCCAACTTCACCGCTTTGGTGGCAAAAACTACAAAATGTGAGGACCATCTCACCTCCCCACTAGAAAATTAAGTAGGCTCAGCTACCCTGGGGCTCTTGAGTTTCATAAATCATGGTGTCTTTCAAGAACCATTTGGTTCAAATTTAGGACTGTCTCAACAGAGTGTAATGGGGATGTCGGACAATTAACCATTACATGAATAATTGGTTATATGAATTATAGATTCAAAAGGAAGGGGATAAGGGATGCGAATTAAGTTGATATTTCATTAAGTTGTAATTAGTGCCTAAACGTTTCAACATACCTACTAATTCTATTAGAGTATATTGAATTTAAATAATCTCATTTGATTAAATTATCTGTATATCTTCATCTATAGAACTATCTGTATAATCTTGGTTCAAGGTCCTTACTCCTGAGTTGACACTGGTTATAAAGACAACCAGGCGAGAAAGTGTAGGTGGTCAAAAAAGCCCAGCCATTTATAGTTGATGAACTCTACAAACTTATGGCCAATTGATTAGTGTGCTTTCATGCTTGAGAACAGCACTGGATATCCTATTAATAATTGAAACTAGCCTTGAGAGAGCAAGAATACACTCCAGCAGATTAGACTTCTTATGTCACTCCTAGGCTAGGCCAGCATCCTTAGAGCTAGAAAATAGTTGAGGTAATTCTTTGGATGCAGCTGGGGACCAGGGATGGTGAATGAAGCACTATGATCACCAGGACATTTCACTCAAAGCTTCTGGATTTGAAGCACACATGTCCACATGTTTTCTATTAAATACCTATAAATTTCATTCATCTCTTCTAAAATACTTCTGATTCATACCAAAGTCAGGCCTTTCAACCTTCTTTCATAATTTATGAGTTCAAACAAACACCAAGCTCCCCTTGCTTCAATTCCAAGGCTTTGCTTTTTCTCTTATACAAAATCTTGTGACAGATTTTTCCCGATAAATCAGGAGTCATACAAATCTCAGGAGAAGGAGGTCAGTATTTTGAGAGAAGACCCTAAGTCCACACACTTGTTGGCCACTCCTTAAAATTGACCACAGAAGTAGGTGGCACATTAGCACCTTCTACAAAGCATTATGGCAACGTTAAGTTGGAATCAACACATCCAAATCTCCATATGTTCTTTTCAAGAAATTAATGTGTAGGAAAAGACAAAATACTGTTGGACAGCCTTAAGCAGTCAGTCTGAAGCAATCAGAGGGGTCCTGAAGAAAATCAATCAGTGAGGAGTTTTTTGTTTGTTTTATTCTTATTTTGTTTTATGTTTTTTCTTCCTGGCTTGTGATTAAGGAAATCTGTATTCAGTGGGAATTCTAAAAGTCTTGACCTACAGCAAGCAGATGTTTGCGTTCTTTAAGGGCAGTCAGTCAACATCATTTACTGCTCACCTTCTGTTTGCAAAGGCTCTTCCTGACATCATGAAGATAATTCGGCCTATATAATGTGACAAAACAAACATATATGAGGTGACTTAAGACCAGTTACAAAAAACATGTAAGCAAAAGCAAATGCCTCTATGAACTGTGTCTGGAGGTGCTTAAGGGCACATAGGAGGGGAGTAATGAGTTACATGTAGCTAATTGGGACTGAATTCCTGGAGGTGCATTTTGAACCAGGTGTTGAAGGAGGGGTTGAACATAATTTATATAGAGAAGTAGAATAAGGTGAGGGTAAATAGGTAGGAGGAGTGCATTCAAATTGTTCCTACCAACTGTTACATCTATAGCCTAAATATTTCCAAAACAATTTTGTCAGCAGTACTATCCCAGGAAAAGCCACTCTGATGTTACTTGTATATTGATGTAATACTGCATACTTACTGCAAAATTTCATATATTTAGAAAAGAATTAAAATCCATATTACTCACCTAAAAGACATTACTAACTGGGACAATTTGTGGCCAAATAACCTGTACTAAGAAAATCAACCCTTTGCATTTACCAAGATAATGTGAACTGTTTATGCTGAACAGTAAATACTTATTTAGACAACTCTAGAGGCACATTCGTTTAGCCAATGGGCCTACTTTCATGGCTCCATAGGAAGATTTAACATCCATCATGAAAATACATTACTAAATACTTTTTTACCATGCATAGTTTAGTTGATGGACTCTGACAGTTTTTTCAGAGACATCAGTAGCTGGTACATACAGAGCTCTTGGAGCATTTTTGAAAATGGCTCATGAAGAGAAAAGGCATACAAAACAGATTATAACCCTGTCACTGGAGAATTTTGGCTATAGGATACTCTAGTGCATTATGAACTGTGGGGGTGAAGTACCTGCCTGTGAACTCAAACCACCTAATCTTGAACCCCAGCTGCCACTTACTAGCTATGTGACTTGAGGGAAGTCATTTGATCGTGCTGTGCCTCAGTTTCCTCAACTGTAAAATGGGGCTAATACTGGTATTTACTTTGCATCATTGGTGTGAGAAATAAATAAATGTATCTAGAGTATTCAGCACAGTGCCTGCCACACGGTAAGCATTCATTCCTACAATGGAGGAGAGCTTTGAGGTGAAAATTGTTGCTGTCAGAAGAGATAAGATGAGTACAGTAAAATGAGCAGTTATAAACTCAACTTTCTTGAACTTCTAAGAAAGGCATAGTTTTCACTCAGTCCTCTAATACAGCTAAATCTATCAATAGGTTCATGTTCATTAACAAACTGCCAGCTGCTATCTACATTAGAGGAACCCTCATACTTCAAAGGATTGTTTTATTAAAAATACATAATGCCAAGAATGGGTGGTACTTGGCTTATTCCTAAATAAGAACAGACTGACAAGCTTTAGTTATGACAGATAAAAAGATTCACATAATGGTCTGGGGCAGTATTAGGTGTTTAAGAGAGGCTGCAGCTGTTATGATTATGGTGTTATAGTAAACCTGTCAACTGTCTATCTTCACTCCCTTGTTCCAGGGAAAGCCCTAGAAAGCCATCTTTTACACCAAGTGACCCCACCCTCCATAATCACTGATGCCACAAACAAGGGTAATTCCTGATCCCAAGAGATTGTATAAGTGGCCAGAAACTAAAAACACAATCTTGACCGATTTCATTATCTCTTTTAGAAATGTGAACAGAGTAATACGGTGAAAACAAGACAATGAACAAAAAGAACCTTGAGAAGTGAGACTGAAAAGTATCAGTCAAGAAATGTCATACAGGCCGGGCGCGGTGGCTCACGCCTGTGATCCTAGCACTCTGGGAGGCCGAGAAGTTCGAAACCAGCCTGAGCAAGAGCGAGACCCCATCTCTACTAAAAATAGAAAGAAATTAATTGGCCAACTAAAATATAGAAAAAATTAGCCGGGCATGGTGGCGCATGCCTTTAGTCCCAGCTACTTGGGAGGCTGAGGCAGAAGGATCGCCTGAGCCCAGGAGTTTGAGGTTGCTGTGAGCGAGGCTGACGCCACGGCACTCTAGCTGGGGCAACAGAGTGAGACTCTGTTTCAAAAAAAAAAAAGAAATGTCATACAGTAAAACTAGAGTCAAGAGGAAATGACAGTCAAGAGAAAACTGTGAAACAATCCATGAGTAAGCAGAAAATGGGATACACAAAAAAGCTATATCAAGTAGATTAGAAACCCAGTTTTCGGGAGGGAGAGATCTTCTGAAAACCACCTATCCTGATGTTCAAGTCTCTGAAGCTGCCTTGCATTCTGAACAGCTCCCTACTTCCCACCTCCCTGTAGCCCAACACTATACTGCTTTTGTTCTTCTAGCAGCCCAATTCCGCTGTATTTTCTGATGTCAGAAAATAGTTCTTACTAATTCCATAGCCTTAAGGAAATTCCCCTCTCTGTGCTTTGCATTATTTAATTGAACAAATGGGGATAATATTGGGACACCACTGTCCACTATCTTCTCACCATGAGCACTGTCTGAACACAAAGCCACCCAATTAGGGACTACATTTCCCAGTCACCCTTACAGCCAGGTGTGACCACATGACTAAGTTCTCACCATTGGCTTGTGAGCAAAACTGATGTGTACAACTTCCTCATCATTTTCTTGAAGTAAAATCCTTTACTCTGAACTCTTGCTATTCCTCTTCCAACAATCTGGAAGGAAAACACGGCAACAACTATGCACACAAGGAGAATGCCCTAGAGTAGGGGCTGGCAAACTTTTTCTGTAAAGGGTCAGATGGAAAGATCTCTGTTGAAATTGATCTGTTCTGCTTTTACAGTGCTCAAGTAGACATAGATAATATGTAAACAAATGGCCATAGTTGTATTCCAATAAGACTTTATTTACAAAAGCAGAAAGCAGGCCAGATTTATCAATCTGTGCTCTAGATCAGAGGTCCCTAAGCTATGTTGAGTTGTATAATTATTTCAGTATACATTTCAATGTAATAATAGAAATAAAGTACACAATAAATGTAATGAGTTGAATCATCCCAAAACTATCACCCACGCCAGCTCCCTCACTCCACCCTCCAGACCATGCTCTAGATAATGGCAGAACAATGGAAGGTACCTGGATATTTGAACTACCACACGGAGCACAACTGCCCTACCAGCCTAGTTCAGCTGTACTATAATGAGAGAGAGTTCAGAGCAGGGCAGGGGAGGGTCTGAGAGGAGAGACGACAGGGAGGAATTGTGCACACAAGAAAGATATCCATCTCACTTAAGCCGTTCTGTTTGGCGAGTCTTTTATAGAACTATAGCCCTTACCCTAGCAAATATCTCTCTCTTCCTAAGAGCTGGTTTTCAAGCTTGTTCTGAATCCAAATGTACAAATATACTTGTTCTAAATTGTCCATTAATAAAGGAATCTTGAATGAGCTGTTACAACCAAAAGAATATAATTAAAAACAGGTATCTGAGAAAACAAGCCCACCAGAAACCTTAGACATACCATGAAAGCTGCCATTAAATTTGTACTTGTTCAAATATACTTGTTTTCTGAAAGCTTTTTCCTGACCCTCTCAACCATTATGATTGCGATGATGGAAGAGCGGGGAGAGTTAATAACTAGAGTAGTTTTCTTGCCAATCCTGATAATCCTATGACTACGTATTATGAACTACAGGCAGGGGAGGCTGGTGACAAATTTTGAGTTTGAGTAAGACCAAGAAGAGTGCAACAGAGCCATTAAGCCACTGCATCCCACATCTCTGCACTGAATAATTTTGTGGTAGCCAGCTTCTAAAGGGGCTCCCAATGATCCCCTGCCTCCTGGCATTCACATCCTTATATAATCCTTTTCTCCTTTCTTTCAATGTGCACTGCTGCCTTGAGTGCAACTGGACCTAGTGACCTATTTCTAAGGAGTAGTATAAGGCAAAACTGATGAGATATCACTTCTGAGATTAGTTTACGAATGAGTGATTTTTGTCTTGCTGGCATTCTCTTTATCCCTTACTTTCCCTCTTTGATGAAGCCAGCTGTCACCTTGTAACCTGCCCTATGGAAAGGCCCCTGTGGCAAGTAATTAAGGAAGGCCACTGGCCAACAGCCAGCAAGGAACTGATGCCCACAAGTCCAACAACCCATGAGAAACTGAATCCTGCCAACAATCATGTGACTGAGCCTAGAAGAGGATCATTCCTAACTTGAGCTTTGAGATGACTTACATCCCTGGTCAATACCTGGATGGCAACCAATGAGAAACCCTGAAACAGATGAACCAGTTAAATCATGACCATGTGGCCTGACCCCAAAAAAATTGTGGAATAACAAATAAATATTATTTTAAAAAACTAATTTTTAGAGTAATTTCTTATGCAGAAATAAATAGCTAATATATTATTTCTATATATTACAGCTTGTTTGAGGAATAGACAACTTTTCCATGTTCCCAAAACATCCTAGAATTCAACCATCCTAGCTGTTATGTTAATCACACTCTGCTGGGAACGACTTAGTTAACCTGGGTGCATCTCACACTAAGACTATAAGCTTCAAATGATCAGAAACTGTATCTATCTTGCCCACTGTTGCCTTCTCAACCCTAATATAGGGACTATTGAAAATATTGGCTGAATGGATGAACAAGGGGGTGGGTGAGTGGATGCATGTATGAAGCCACAGAGGTATTAAATAATTGACACAATGTGTTTTGTGAAATGTCGCTTAGGAACCCTTGTACAAAAATAACAAATCTGCTTTCTTCATTGGTTCCGTCCTCAAATTGCAATAGATTTCAGTTCAGTGAATCACTTTAAGTCACAAGTTCAGTTCAATGGACCATGAAGAATAAAAACTATGAAACAGAACTGAAGGAGGCCTAAAGTCAAAACTTTTGTCTTTTAAAGGGTGGTATATACCAAAATCTTATTTATCCTGAATTCACGAAACATTCAGATCATTTTACACAGTTGCTTAGGCAAATGATTCTGGCTCGTGCATGGGCACCTCACTTATATTGTATATGTTCCTACCAGGTTGTATTTTTAACAGCACTGAAAATTGAATTCTATCTTAAACATGTTAGGGAAGCTCATTATTGAAAGGCAACATACAACGTATCCTCTAATACAACAAATAATTTAGTTACAGAGACCATAAATCTACATTTTCACAATTATAAATTCCACTGTTTTATAAATCCAGACATACATGTATCAATTTTACTTAAAATAGTGAAATCTGTGATCCCCAAGGACAGAGAAGCTGAAAGGTCAACTAAAGGGTATGCCAAATCTATCCTTTGACCCTACCTATAAGAACCACTGAAAAAGTCAGACCCATTTCAGAACCAGCTCTGCCTTTTGGCAAATAAATAATTGGAGCTCCAGAAGGTCTAGCTGCTGGCCCGACCTGCCACTATACCTCAGTTCCACAGGAACTCTTCTGTGACGAAGTTACTGCACAGAACTTCCATTCCTGTAGAGTCCCATTTCCTTACCTCTGAATTTTAACCTCTCCAATTCTGGCTGGTCAAGTGTTTGTTCAAATGCCTGTGGTTCCTTCTATGTGATCCTCCCCCATCGATTTCCATTCTTACCCGATCTTAGATGGATAATTGGGATGTAGTGTCTGCCTTTGGCTAACAGGTGCTTGCACCTTTCTGTCCTATAAACTGGTGGCAATGACACATAGCCCATTGTTTCTCAAACTTTAATGTACATACAAATCACTCTACATAGATTTGGACTCAGCAAGTCTGAGAAGTGGTCCTGACAGCCTGCATTTCTAATAAGCTCCAAGTGATGCCAATGCTGCTGATATTTTTAGTCCAAAAAAACTTAGAACACCTGGGTTCTTGAACAAGTTGAACTAGCTGTTTAACCTTGGGCAATTTACTTCACCTCTCCCTTTTTTAAAAACAGAGATGATAGTTTCTTCACTGTCCTCAAATTAAATGTTTAGGTTTGAAATCTGACTCTGTTGTTAATTAGCTCTGTAACCCTGGGCAGGTTACTTTTAAACTCCCTGGCTCCTTAGGATAAAAGCAGTACCTACTTCACAGAGCTCTTATGAGAGTTAAATGAGTTAATTCTGTAGGATAAAGTACTAAAAACAATGCCTGTAACACAGTAATTTCTAATTATTATTATTATTATATATGCATGACTGTCCTTGAAATACCTGAGCTCAATATTATTCACTTATTCTGAAAAGTAGATTTCATCTGACCTGCTCCACATAACTGACTGCTACCCATGCCATGGTGCCAGTGCTAGGCCACCCATTAGATCCATCCCAAGTCTGCAGGTCCCAAAGTCCACCACTTTTTCATCTCACAGTCTTCCCTTAAGTCTTATGTACATTCATTTCACATAGACAATGAGCCATACATAAACACATTCCTGTTATAACAGAAGATTCTAGTTCCTCAGCTGATGGCACTCATAGGAATACAAAGGAAATACACACACACACACACACACACACACACACATTATAGAGCATGAGAATAGAGACTTTAGAAAGAAATTATACTTTCTCCTTTGCATCTTAGTTGATTTAACTCGAGAATAGAAAATTTTTTTCACATGGAGCTCAAGATAATCTTCCCCCGAGAAGCTCCAGGAAGTCCAGTAAAACTCACGTCTTTTTGCTAATTAGCGCTAAAGATTAGGTGACGGTCACATAAGCTAGGTCCTTGCCATGGTTTCCAAGCAAAGGAATCATCTCACTGCATATTTTCTAGCCCAAGTATTACCACCTAACATACTTGGGAGCAGAAGTGGCATGCAATGGAAGAAGTAGCAGACCAAGACACATCAATGCACTGCTGGGTGACATTGAGACGCCAGTGGAGCCTGAATATTATCAGTCTATAATGGCAGCAACTCACATTGTCGTGGGGTCATACTTGTGTGAGCTGCAGAAACCTGCACATTAAAGCAGTTTAATGATGAAGTTTTCAAAATTTTCAGTATGGTCACTATATGACAGAATCATTTCAGGGTAGCTGGTCTAGCCCCTGCTCATGGAGACAATTAGTATGGGAAAGATGATTGTGTAAGCAGGGTCTATTTGAAGTTTTAGGCACTTTTTCAAGCTTTATTCTTATACTTCCCCTTTTCCCTTCGGCTGATTGACCTTACTTCCAACTTAGTTTACCAAATGGAAGCCACGTAACTTCTTGTCACAAAAACTATTCTAACATTGTATGTGCCCTCAACTTTTTCTCCTTCCCTACTGTTAGAAACAAAAATATGTCTCTATTCTTTTTACCCCTACCATCGGGGTTCTGGATCCCATATCTCTTCCACCTTCTCAGGGTCTTTCCTGCATTCCTTACCCCTCTTTCATTCCTGGATAGTGAAAATCTCCCACCCATCCTCAAAGAGTTCTCCAGGGTATGAAAAGAAGTGAAACAGGACTGGCAAGAAGGAACCAGGACTACGTGTCCAACAGGCTAAGAAAAATTCAGAAGATACTTTAAGTATAGAAAAGTAGGCAGTAACATCAACTAGAATAGATGCTACAGAACAGTCCAGAATGGCAAAATTCTTAAGTTCCAAGTCAAAGCATTTAATCAATCTTAATGGCACTAGCAAACAAGACTAGTGAATGTCAGGCTATTATTGGCTGTGTGCCCTTTATATACTACCTGCTGGAGAGTGATGGCTCTAAGTCCATAGGTACTAATCACAGTCTGAAATGGACCAAAGAGCTGGTATGACTTCTGCTCCAGAATAAGGGAGTGGGGGGACAGAAATATTTCACCAATTTCCTATTCACAAATCAAATTCTGAGAGGCAAGGGAAAGGCCTGCAAGAATCATAGGTTCTCTGGCAAGTAAGTGTGTGCAGATATGCTCTCAATATGCAGGGTTTGGCTACATAGGGTTTATAAAATCACGGAGAGAAGTGCCATGTTTTCCACTGAGCTGCATATGAGCTTCCACCCAAATGCAAATACATTTACTATCCCCAACAAGGCAAGAACAGTTGGGGATATTAAAAATGAAAAGCAATTTTAGTTTTGGCAAGATTGGCTAAACAGTTCTTTCAGAGTCATTATGAACCATTACTATCTGTATTACAGAATAAATTCACAGAAGCCAAGCTTTGGCCTCTTAATTAGGACATATGGAGATTTCTCTAATATTGGGGGAGCTATGTTATAAAGGCACAGCTAAATCAGGAAAAGGCGCCCAAATTTCAGCCCTAAAAACTAGATAGCTGAATGTTTTATGGCTTAGTTAACATTTTCAAAAAAATAAAATTTTGGCCAATAAAAAGACAACTGGGATTCATTTCTGCCACAAGGTGCTTCTCATAACCAAAGTGAATCCTCTGAAAATAGGAAATTTAAATCTATGATTAAAGAACAGCTCACACATCTGTGTGCTTTAGTCCAGCCAAGTTATCACCATGTGTCTGTCCCTTTCTGCAAATGCTCCTCAGTGAAGGTGACCCATCATGCAGCAAACCCCTGAGTAATGGCCAGTACTTGACAAGTGCTTTTAGAGTAAAGGTTAACTTAAAAATTTAATAGCCTACATGCAATCTCAGATACTCTACAGATAACCTAAATGCAAATACATTGGCCCCTTTAGGGGAGCCTTGAAAAATAAACCTGATGTGGACAGACAGGCAGAGAGGGCTCTAAGTAGGAGTAACAGAATAAAGAAAGGCACGGACGAAAGAGTAAGATATTGAGATGGGTCTAGCCAATCCTACCAATTCTTTGAATGGTCCAGTTGTTTCCTACAATGGTAGGGATGCACTGCATGCTGAAATAGATGATGATGAAACAGAAATGGAAAAACTGTATGTTTATATGCCATTTTGAGTAAGTTTTAAGGGTATACATGATACATGAACTCCCTACATATTTCTTTAATGGGCTCAAATGAGTCTGGCAAAGTCTGCCTCTACTGTTAGTACAATCTTCCCACAGTACTTTGTTCTACTCTATAATAGCACAAACTGAATTCTATTATAATTTTTTGTATCTTTTTAATAGCAAAAGACAGTGCATTTCTCCAGATATCTACTACATCTTATTTAGCTCAGTCTTTTTAGTGCCTAGACTAATTTTGCTGAGTGAATAAGTGAAGAAACTAATGTCATTTGTCCTATCTTTATAAAAGGAAAACCTGAGGCACCCACATGCAAGAAATGAGATATTAACAGGTTTTCAAGATGGTAATGTGCTGACCAGTAACACACAAGCAAGGGAACAAGATTCCACTGCTAACTTGTGGACTGACCCTAGACAACTGTTTTGCTGAACTGGGCATGGGTTTGCTATAAAATAGGGCTATCTGGTACTTAAGAAGACCTAACTGTTCAGGTCCTTATTCTGTTTGGATGAATGCTTCTAGATCCCCAGTATATCATTACTCTTCAGGTATAGGTAACTCAAAACAGACTAAAAACTGAAAAAGCAAAATAGCAGAGGCCAAGACCCAGCCTCATCTATTCTGGAACAGGATTCAGGGTCTCAGAACACAGCAGTAGTGTCCTTGTTTCAACTCCCACTGGCAAAACTAATTCCTTTCTCCAGACACAGTATAAATGCTTACCACTCATTTGGGTTTTAAGAGAAAATGTTTCTGGTGTTCTCCTGTCTATGAAGCTAAAACAAAATGCATGGACTACTTTATTATATGAAGGTCCCTGCTGTCTTATTAAGGTCAAAGCTTAATGGAGAGAAATGTCACTAAATTTGTAAATTTACCCAGAGGTTGTATTCATTTGTCTTGTCTGTCATTTAATAATAAGCTAGCAAAATTCCAACAAATAAATAGACTAAGGCCCTTGGAGTTTAACCAAAACAGTCATATGCCCTGAGGTATAAATGAGCCTGTTTTCACCACTGATGGGACACTGAGCATCCAACTTGGTAGAGCTTTAAAGAAACCCCAGAGTCTAATCAGCATGGAATTGGTAGAGGACAACAGAGATAGGGAAGGAAAACTGAAAAAGCAAGGGACAGGATTAGGGAATGAAGGCTTCATGGAGAAATTAGGCCCTCAGGAGACACAGGCCACATCTGTTTTAAGAAATGTGATATGGGCCGGGCGAGGCTCAGGCCTGTCATCCTAGCACTCTGGGAGGACTAGGCGAGGCGGGCGGGTCGTTCAAGGTCAGGAGTTCAAGATCAGCGTGAGCAAGAGCAAGAGCCCGTCTCTACTAAAAATAGAAAGAAATTAGCTGGACCAAAGTATATGTATAAAAAATTAGCCGGGCATGGTGGCACATGCCTGTAGTCCCAGCTACTCAGGAGGCTGAGGCAGGAGGATTGCTTGAGCCCCAAGAGTTTGAAGTTGCTGTGAGCTGTGAGCTGTGAGCTAGGCTGAAGCAACGGCACTCTTCAAAAAAAAAAGAAAAAGAAAAGAAAAAAGAAATGTGATATGCATGGAGATCATTGTAGAGCTCTTAAAATGGTTGATCACACTCTACAGTCTTATTAATTAAAAACCAGTGAATATCTTAGCCCTCTACTAATTACAGCTCTTACAATCTACCAATCTTGGTTGGAGAAATATGCAAAAGAGCCAGATTCCATTCTTGCACTTTGCTTTCTAGCCTTTTAAATCCCTCTCCCCCTGGACCTTAACTAATTATAAATGACCTGGAACCATTGTATTGTCACAGCACCACTCTCCTAAGCAAAAGGAATGGAAAGCAGGCTATCTGGATGTCTTTGTGTCAGTGCTTGGCTCTACTTCAAGACATATTTCCTAATTCCACTTATCAAGGGCAGAGAGCTGTGAGCAAATGTTACACTTCATCAAACAAAAAGTAAAGGTCTTGCCCATGGGGAGCTTCTTATCTAAATGAAAACAAAAGGAGGCCTAGAAAATGACAAACATATCATCTGGCTATTTTCACTGAAGATGCCAAAATCAGGGATTTCTGAGGAGGAGGAAGAAGAAGAAAAGGAAATTTTAAAATATGGGCGAGGTGAAGAGAAGATATGAGAATATGATGTTATTAAAAACTCCTTGCAGTTTTCAAGATGCCTCTTAAGGGAGACAGATTGGCTAAGTGAAAGAAAGGAGATATAAGATTTAAAAATTATCTATGCATTATCACTTGGGGCTTTTGCAGTAGCTTGGCAAGTGTGGGATAAGAATAGTGCTAGGAAGTTGGCTGTTGTATGCATTCTCCTATTTGAAGAATAGTCATGCTATCTCTGATGTCACCACTGGCTAGCTGTCAGAGAAACTCAAGTATACTTATGGAACATTACAGTATGAACATCTTCAGCAATGCCTTTGGAGATATTTCGATAATTTATTAACAAGTCACATTTGAGAAAGCATTTAACAAGGAAGAAAAAGAAAAAATAGTTAAATACAAGTCCAAATAAACATTTATTACATCAGACTTGGAATCCACTTTTCCCTCAAGGCAATAATCATTGGATAGATGAGTTACTGAATAAAGCCCTTATTATAAGTCAATTCTTCCTATAGACTTTTTTCATGAATACAAATTATTGTGAATATTGATCACAATATATGATCTATATAGAAATTAGAAAACCATAGATTTTATCAGGCAAATTTATTCTCATAAATGTACCAAATTATACACAGATAGCACAGGGGAACAGTGAGCCAAGTCATGGACACTTATGACAGGTTTGCCTTATTAATGTAGTTCTTTTTACATACAAATACCTTTCAGCACATTACCATCTGTTTGTATTCTACCAATGAGCTGTAGCCTCCACAAAGGTCAGTCACTTAGCACTGATTAGTTAGAGATTGCTTAATTTCCAAGCCATTAATGAGGCACACTCTCTCATTGGGTTGAATATTCCTCGTTAGTGCTAGTAATCTATTAACAAGCCTTTACATATCCTAGTGAAGCCTGCTTGCCAATGAAACGAAAACATGGCACAGAAACTCAACACAAGTTGTATTGCCAGTGCTGTGGCACTTGGATGTAACTGATAAGTATCTGACACCAATAACCTCCCAGGGAGTTCTCTTTGTCTACATCTTTCCACCTACATTTTCTGTTTGTGTGCACTGATCTAAAGGTGGCCCTTGTCAAAAAACTAACACTGGACAGCTTGCCCCATCTAACTACCAGGAAGGGACCTTGTGGCCTATATACTGTGTTCTGTCCTCCTGCTGGCTCTACCTGTACTAGCCTTTTCAAAGAGGCCCAGAGGACCCAGAAATTCTGTCAAACACCTGCCTCACTTAGGTTCACAGACCAGTTACTACACCCCAAGTCATGATTTGCATTATCACAAGGTCCAGTCATTCGTTTTGTCCCATTGGTAACAAATGAACTTGTAATCCCTCTTGGTAGCAATGAAAATGAGTTCCATAGCTCACAAGAAGGGTAACACAAAAGAATGTATATACCACCACCACTGTCTCACGTAAAAACATACCAACACATATTTACTATGTACCACTCTGTGACTTTTGGATTTGCAGTCTCAACACTCAAAGACATTTCCTTCTTTTAGGGTCTTGAAACACCTCTGAAGGTCAGATGCTATGAGGCTTACACTGGGCTTCGACTTCATGGCCTAAGGAATGCTCCCCATAGAAATAACTAATTGGGAAATAACTGTTGTAATGCATTATCTTGCTTTGTTATTATACTCTGAACTAGAACTTTTAATATTTTAAAAGGATAACTCTTAAAAAATCCCATTAATCAGAAAACATTTTTTGAAAATTTTTTTAAGCCGGGCGCGGTGGCTCACGCCTGTAATCCTAGCTCTCTGGGAGGCCGAGGCGGGCGGATCGCTCGAGTTCAGGAGTTCGAAACCAGCCTGAGCAAGAGCGAGACCCCGTCTCTACTATAAATAGAAAGCAATTAATTGGCCAACTAAAAATATATAGAAAAAATTAGCCGGGCATGGTGGTGCATGCCTGTAGTCCCAGCTACTCGGGAGGCTGAGGCAGGAGGATTG
Source organism: Cheirogaleus medius (assembly GCA_008086735.1). Taxonomy (NCBI): domain Eukaryota; kingdom Metazoa; phylum Chordata; class Mammalia; order Primates; family Cheirogaleidae; genus Cheirogaleus; species Cheirogaleus medius. The sequence goes on along the minus strand of VBSM01003151.1, from coordinate 1,514,310 downwards.
CTCGAGCCCAGGAGTTTGAGGTTGCTGTGAGCAAGGCTGATGCCACGGCACTCACTCTAGCCCGGGCAACAGAGTGAGACTCTGTCTCAAAAAAAAAAAAAAGAAAATTTTTTAAATTTGAGATTATAGGGGTACAAACAAATTGTTACATAAATTAGATACCCACCCCCCGATAGTTTGCACTGTATGGATAAGTGTGATTTTACCCATCCCCTCCTTCTCTCCCCTCCCACCTACTTGATTTCTGATGAATGTTATTTCCATATGTTCTGAACAATTAGTTCCAATTTAATGGTGAGTACAGGTGGTGTTTGTTTTTCCATTTTTGTGATAGTTCACTGATACTTAGAATGATCTCCAGTTCCAACAAGGTTAATACAAGAGGTACTTGATATTGGTCTGTTCAAGATTCCTATTTCCTCCTGATTGAGCCTATGGAGGCTGTGTTTCTAAGAATTTGTCCATTTACTCTACATTTTCAAGTTTATGCCATAGACTTTTTTTTTTTTTGAGACAGAGTCTCACTCTGTTGCCTGGGCTAGAGTGCCATGGTGTCGGCCTAGCTCACAGCAACCTCAAACTCCTGGGCTCAAGTGATCCTCCTGCCTCAGCTTCCCAAGTAGCTGGGACTACAGGCGTGAGCCATCACGCCCGGCCTGCATAGACATTTTTATATTAATAGTATTCAGAGATGATATCTTATATTTTCATGGTATCAGTTGTAATTTCTCCTTTTTCATTCCAGATTTAGAGTATTAGAGTCCTTTCTTTTCTGTTTCTCGTTAATCTAGTGAGAGGTCCATCAATTTTGTTTATCTTCTCAACGAACGACCTTGTTTCATTAATCTTCTATATAGTTATTTTGCTATCACTTTCATTTAGTAAGGCTCTGATCTTGGATATTCTTTTCTTCTGGTGGGTTTGGGATTGGTTTGCTCATCCTTTTCCAGTTCCTTGAGACAATTCATTAGATTGTTGATTTCTGATCTTTCTGTCTTTTGGATGTAGGCATTTATGGTTATGAATTTTTATCTGAAGGCTGCTTTACCCATTTCCCACAGATTTTAATAACTTGTGTCACCTTTATAATTTAGTTCAAAGAATCCTTTGATTTCCAGCTTAATTTCCTTCTTGACCCAAATATCATTCAGCAGTAGGTTGTTTAGTTTCTATGATGTTGTGCAGAGATGAATGTTTCTGTTGGAGTTAATTTCTAATTTTATTCCTCTGTGGTCTGAGAAGATGCATGGTATAATTTCTACTTTTTAAAATTTGTTCAGACATGTTTTGTGGCCTAGAATATGATCAATTTTAGAGACTATTCCATGAGCTGATGAAAAGAACATATATTCAGTGATTTTGGGGTAGAATGTTGTGTAAATGTCTGTTAGGCCCATTTGTTCTAGAGTTCTGTTTAAGTCCATTGTTTCTTTGTTCATTTTCCGATCTGTTCTATTTTGTCAGAAGGGTGTTGAAGTCCCCAGCTATTATGATGCTGCTATTTATCATTTTGTTTACATCAAGTAGGATTTGTTTTATGAATCTGGACACACCTGTGTTGGGTGCATAAATATTTAGAATCGCTATGTCTTCTTATTGAACTGTTCCCTTTACCATTATACAATGACCATCTTTGTCATTTGGGGGCTGAATGTAAGATGAGGCTGGAGAGACGGGCAGAGTTCAGGTCATGTACAAGTATGTAGGCCACGGCAAGGTGTTCATATATTATCCTGAGGGTGATAGGAGGTTTGTAAAGGTTTTCCAAAAAATACCAGTGTGGTAGAGTTTTGTTTGTTTTCTAGGATCTGTCTACAGCATAGACAGTAGTTTATAAGAAGATAAGCAGGAAATCAGGAAGACCAATTATAAGACTACAGCAATAGTCTAGGTGAGGGATGAGGGTGGCTTAGACATGGGTAGAATAGGGACACAGACTTAATTCTCCAGGAGACATATATAAACTTTTAAGTTGTTTTAAGATTAGTTATTATGGGTTACTTAGGGACAGCATAAGGCCAGGGTAAAGACAAAACATGATCTAATTTCTAAGGTTAATAAGCATGGATTACATAAGAAATCCATAGAATAACATTTCCCAAAAGGTATTTCATGTCTCTGGATGTCCCTTGGGGAAAAAATAAGTTTTCATGATCCAATACAGTTAGAAAACAACATACTCTAAGTCCCCTTGGAGTTCATAGCATTCGTTAGCATATTAAAGGCTTTGCAAAGTCCTACAGTAAAGAAAGCAGCAGTGAGGGATATTTAGAAGGCAAGTCTCCACTGGACTTAAGAAAAGTAGAGGGCCGGGCGCGGTGGCTCACGCCTGTAATCCTAGCACTCTGGGAGGCCCAGGCGGGTGGATAGCTCAAGGTCAGGAGTTCGAAACCAGCCTGACCAAGAGCGAGACCCCGTCTCTAAAAAAAAAAAAAAAAAAAGAAACCACCTTCAACTTATTTTACTCAGTGTTTGCAAACATTTTTTTTGGCCATAGAATCTTCTGTTTTATGTAGCACCTATTATAGGGTTGTTGTGAGCATTAAAGGAGGTCTTATGTGTCAAGTGCTCAGCACAGGATCAGACACAGAATAACATTCAACAAGTGTTACCTGTGGTATTTGTTAGAATTGCTATTTTCATTGCTTGCACAAACAAGTCATAACATTGAGGAATAGATTTGGGGAGCACTGATTGCTCTAACGACTTCTTGAAAATTTTGGTTTTTATGTTGGGAGAGTCTAGGCTCAGGTCAGAGTGTGCTTTATGCCAGCCACCAGGACTCCATTCTCAAGATAAATAGAGAAACCCTAAGAGAAAAAGGGTTGGGAGGAGTCTTAAAGGTCAACCCATGCTTTTTATACAAGGCAACCTTCTTTAGGGACCTGACCAAGAACCTTAGCTACATAGACTCTATGTAGTGATTCTGCCCTTCCCAGCAAGTTCCAGGCCATGAGTCTTTGAAGCTCAGGGCAAGCCAATAAATTCCAAAATACTCAGCCAAACTTCTAGTTTATCTTAGATCAACAGGTTTTTAAATGGGATGCCCTTCTTGGAGAATTACTTTGTGCCAAAACAAGAAGTATCTTCTCTTAGCTCCTGTTAAAGCATTTCCTAACATCTTAAAGAAAATGTAATAAGCTTTCAAGTTATGTTTTAAAGGCCTCTACTTGCTGAGGGTGAAAAATAAGGCCACTATTTGTTTGTATACTCAGTTATATCTGTTTCCTCTGTGTAAATAACCTTTCATATAATAACATGAATATTTTATAACACCTTAAGCACTAAAGAAAAGTACAGGTGACCCACTAGTTATGAAAAAGGAGAGAGAAATGAAATAAGAGAAATAATAAAACCTACTGCCTGGTGGTACCCTTTTCTTAAATACACAAAATTTTCTTTCTGACAAGAAGAGCAGAACCAAAAACGCCTCTCCTTGGGAATGCTATCACACTCATTTTGTCTACAGTTACCAAGAAAATTTTGATCTAAGGAATATATCAGCAGCAACAACAACAAAACAACTGCAATCCATTGAGCATAAAACATCATACACAAAGGCCTGTGAAGGTGCATTTTCTACATATTCTCTCCAATTCTTACAGTGATTCTTACACAGTAGATGACTTTATTTTACAGATAAAGCACTGGTGATTCAGTAACATACACAAGGTTTCATAGATAGTTACCTATTTCATATGTTGGATTTAAACCCAAGTAGGAGCAAAGACTCTATTACCTCTTCCTTAGTTAACTATTTTGGCTGAACAGGTGCCCACATTACAGAGAAATAATGCATGTATATTGCACAGGTGCAAATGGATAAAAGCATATCTTACAGCAAAAAGAGAACAAATGTTCATGATTAAGCTGGAATGGAATAGGAACAATTTCCTACTGCTCAATTAATCATGGAAGTCTTCTTTAAAAAGGTGGATCCAGGTAAGAAGCCTGAGTGGACTTCCAAAGTTACTCTGTTTCTGTCGGTTAAAAGAATCAGAAGGGAATATCACTTAATCTCTCACATGTACCTGCCAAAAAAGTGAGTGTTTAAATTCATATTTACAGAACAAATAAGCCTAGAAGCTTGAATTTTGTATAGCAATTATTAACCTTATATATAATTTCTCTCTCTCTCTTTGCCTTTCTTCCTCTCCCTCATTCTGCTCACTCTAAAATGGATTTAAATGTTTTTTGAGCCAAAGAATGCTGATCTTTGGGCTGATGGGGAAAAT
>VBSM01003151.1:1489613-1502844 GCA_008086735.1 Cheirogaleus medius | reverse complement strand
AAAAAAAAAGGTAGAGAAGGTGGGAAGTGATTCACAAGTGAAGAAAAACATAAGAGAAAATGCTCAGAGCTGAGAATGAACAGTTCTTTTTCAGAACGATAAATAATTCAGGATGGCTAATATGTGAAGGGGTATGTAGCCTATGAGAAGGGTACAAAAACAAGGTCGAGGAAGCCTAGGGCAGAAATGGATTGTGTTTGTACATGTATATATGTATATATACATATGTACATACTTACACATATATAATAGCACATAAATATTTATATAAAACTTAGCACAGTGCCTAGTGTATATTGGGGTCACTGAATATTTAATTACTGAATAGATAAATAAATTAAAAAATAAACTAAGAAGGATCATGTATACCACAGATTGTATAACGCAAGGCATTTAAACTTTATCCTGTATGCAACAGGGAGCCAAAGGAGTTTTATTTTGTAAAAAATTATCTTGCACCTAGTAGTTGACCTATAAATGTTTGTTTGATGACTGAATAAGTGCTTACGAATTGCTATATATCTGTAATTAAAAGCAAGCAAACAAGTAAAAACAGCATCAGCAAGTATTATGGAAAATGAGTGAGTATAGAAGGGGCTGGGAGAAATGATGAAAGGCTGAACTAGGTGAGCAACAGGTAGGAATGGGGTGGATATGGAAGACATTTGAGAATTAGAATTAGCAGAACCTGGTGATTACCAGATATGGAAAGTTACAAAAGATTTCAAGGTCACACCATTTATTCAGGCTCAAATAGAACGATAATGTCATTTTAACCAAGACAGGGTACACAAGAAGAAGGGTGGGATTTGAAAGGAAGAGATTAAAAATGTAGTTTTGAACAAGTTGAGTTCAAAGAACCTGTGAGACAGCCAAGTGAAGATGTCTAGCAGGAAAATTGTGTGTGTAGCTCAGAAGAGACATAAAGACTGGATTGCTAGAAACCTCAAAAGGTCAGGGGTTCTCATCCCTGGCTGCACATTAGAAGCACCTAGGAGTTAAAAGAAATAGATACACAAAAAAAACCTACTGATTCCCAGGCACCAACCCAGCCCAAATAAATCAGTAACTCTGGGGGTGGGCCTTGCACAAGAGTATGTTTTTAAAAGCTCTCCAGGTGATTCTAATATGCAGTCACTATTGAGACTGCACCAATAGGGTGGACAGTTAATGCCAAGAGAGTAGAAACTTGGGGAAAGTATACAGTGGTTTGTTTAAAAGTATCAAGAAGAAAATGCTGGAGAAAAGCAATTTTTAAGGGACAGGCAGAGGAAAACAAGGTAATAATGGAGACTGAAAAATAATGGCTAGAAAAATAGGGACAGACCCAGGATAAAGTGGTATCACTCAAGCAAAAGGAGAAGGGGAGGGTCAAAAAGGAAGAAGTGTGTCCAATAGCATCAAACGCTCAGTAGTGTCTCAACATCTCAGCCTGGATTGGTTCAAAGATGAAACTCGCTGTCACCTATTAAAAAATGGGAAAGTTCTGAGTAAAGGTCAATAAAATTGTGACTCTTCTGAATACAGTTCAGCCTTGGGGAGGGCCAGATACCCAAGAAAGAAGTAAGGATATGGAAAGCAAAGTGGCTGAGGGGAGTGCCAAAGATAAAATCTGCCAACCTCATAACTTCCCCTGCCTTCAGCCTTTAAATACCTAACTTTGAAGAACTGCTTAAAAAGTAACTAGATCTATGCCTCACAGTCACCTTGGAAAAACAATAGAAAGATCCAGAGGTAGTTTAGTGAGAACCTAAGCAGCAGTGTAGTTGTCAAAAACGAAAGAATGGGGGGGAGGCCTGCTAAGTGCTTGTGTGCAAAGATTAGACCAATCAAACTATGGTGACTATAAAAGCTGTTATTCCATCTAATCTCAGACTCTGAAGACAGTCACAGGATGGTAAAATGCTACTTCAGAGCTATAGAAGGAATGTATTACAGTGCCACCTGCTGGTAATGCTATGACCAGAAACAAATTTTTTTACTTTAAAAAAAAAATCATTAATTCCCCAAAGCTGAAGATAGAAGAGTACAGATAAATAAGGTTTATTCTGATTTATAATTGAGGATGATGCCTTATACTCAGTAACTTTTTATTCAAAAGAAATTTTCAGAATTGAAAATAAAGCTCTAATTGAACCTTCCTATTATAGCAAATGAAAAGCATGTGAACAGAAACACTAGCCTGGGACTAGAATGTCCTACCAACGTTGCCTCCTGCCTTCTTCCACTCTAAGGCGCCTTTACCAATATTTCCTTTCTGGACACTCAATATATTTCCTATAATTTTAAAATATAGGAGATATCCAAGACACCATCTGTCTAGCTACTTGTTTCTGTGCAAATATGTTTCCTACCTACTTGAATCTTGTACTATCCTGCAGTCAATCTGAGCTACTCAATACTCAAAAATAGCCCGCACTTTACACACCCATACTTTTGCTCCTGCTGTTGCCTCTGCTCAGAATGCTATCCCTACCACTATTCCCAACCCAGTCTTCCCAGGGTCAAATGATGCCTCTCCCATGAAGCCCTCCCTAAGCACCCTCACCGCCAGCTGGAAATGATATCTCCTTCGTCTGAACTCTGTGACTCTTATATGACTTATTAGGCCTTTTATAAAGTTATAAACAAGCCATATTCATGGTGTAGTGAAGAGCAAGGACTTTGGAATCAGTCCATCATCTGAAACCTGGATTTGCCACTTAATGGTCAAGGAACCTCATATAAACTCACCGTCCCTGAGTTTCAGTTTTCTCATCTGTAAAATGAGGCTAAGGATGCCCACCCAAATGCACAGCATGCAAGAGTGTTTAAAAGCAGGACTCTGGAGTCATAAATCTGGGTTTAACTCCTAGCTCTGCCACTTCATACTTATATAAAAGTGGTCAAATTATGTAGCCACTCCAAGCCTCAGTTTCCCTATCTGTAAAACAAGAGCAGGACCTACCTACCTCAGTGTCTTTTATGAAGAGACAATGTTTGAAAAATGTCTGGCATATAGGAGCACTCAATGCATGTTAGTTTCTCCCTTCTCCTATGATTTACTGAGTTCCGTGAGGGCAAAGAGCACATCTTGTTCATTTCTGAATCACCTGGAGGTGCTCAGAACAAGATATTTTAATGTAGTTTGTTTGCATGTTTGGTAAATTAATAAATGCTATTTTTCTAAGACATTTCTTAGCAGAATTTTGTCTCAGGCAACCACTGTCTTATTTCTCCACAAAGCAGTAATGCCAAATACGTGTCATTCATCTCAAAGGTTTAATGGGTGTCTCTTAAAACCATGTGTTTCTTGTCTATAGTCATTTAGGATATGATGCTTACAATACAGCCCTCTTAAGTCACACCCACAGAGAGAAGCAGGGTCTGACTCTTCTTAGCCTGGGGGAAGGTCACCGAATGTCAATTCTTTTAGAGAACAGTCCTGGTGCAATTCTCACAAAACATCGTGCTTCTCTACAATGGTTTCAAATAAATATATGGAAGCAAAAATAGGACAAGAATCAGAATATGAACAAAAGTTTAAAACTGCATATTCAGTGTTCCTCTGATGGACTAGGGGTGTCATGCATATTTTAAGAAATCTCTAGGTACCAGCTTTCTCCAAGGACCAAACTACAATAGGTATTAAGGGTGTGCTTCTGCAGAGCACACATTTCGTTTAGGGCAAATTATACCTGTAGAAGTCAGCAGAGCCATAAGGGATGCACTTTAGCCTGACATGCCTACATGAGTTGGGTTATGATAGAAACTCACCTAGCAGGAATAACAGGCATTCAAAGCTTGTCTCCACTCTGGCAGATACAATATCCTTTCATTCCAAAACAACATAGTAGAAAGGAGCCCATTCACTGCAGTACTTGGCTGTACTTGAGGATGGGCTAAATACCAACATCAAAATTAATAGAAGGCTCAATTATTCTTCCTTCTCTCTCATTCTTTAACCTTATGGACAGTAACAAATCCCACATGATACCAAGCTTGGTAACTTCTGCATTTGGATGATGCTACAGAGCTGGATGGGATTCCCACATGAAATTGTTTTCATACTTTCCAGCTTTTATTAAATATTTTAATTAGCTTAATTATCCACATCTTTTCATTTAAAGAGAACCAGTATCACAGAGGACTTCAATATTGCAATCATATCAGATGTTGTATAACAACCAAAATACTAATGACTTACTTGTTAACTCATTCTCTTTTCTGCCATTCTTTTGTTATTGAACTTAATGAAATAAGCAGAGATTTTCACCATATGGACTGCAATGCTTTTCTTTCTCTCTCTCTCTCTCTCTCTCTCTCTCTCTCTCTCTCTCCTCCCCACCCCTTTGAATCCAAGGAACATACTCATCATAGCCAACCTGGGGATTTTAGTAAACAATAAGTTGTTTTTCATTTGGATTTAGATTAGCAAAAATTTAAAACATTGACAATATACAGTTATTAAATGTGTAATGACAAAAGGAACTGAAATATACTGTTAGTGGAAATATAGGTTGGTACAGTGACATTGGTGGACAATTTGTCACCATGTTTTAAATATTAAAAAAACAAAACCTCTATCCAACATTTCCACTTTCAAGAATCTACCCTACAAAAATCAGTTTTGCTCTTCTAGTGCACTAAGATCTATGTCATAGAGTGAGTGCTCCTTAGAGCATTGTTATGGAATAACAAAACCTAGGCATAAAGCTCCAATATCCATAGAGCACAGATTTAATTTTATAGTAAGTCCACACGTTAAAATACTGCACAATATTTAAAAGTATGACTTAGATATGTACTGTCAAGGATTAGAGGTTACAGACATGGATATGTGAATTAACAAATCAAGTTGGAGAATATGTGCAGTAATGATTCCAAGTTTGAAAAATATATATAGTTTAGGATATATACATCATCTATATACATATATATTCAAAGAAACCACCTTGAAGAATCTATATGAAATTTATTATGAGTTAACTCTGGGGCTGAAAATGCCAGGGAGTTTTCTATTTGTGTTATTATTTCATGACTGTAGTCTTGAACTCCTGGGCTCAAGTGATTCTCCTCCCTCAGCCTCCCAAGTAGGTTGGACTACAGGCACATGCCACCATACCTAGTCTATTTGAACTTTTATTGAGCATGATACATCATTGTAATAAGAAAAAATATTAAAACAATCCAAAACTCCTTAATTTCTGAGATACAGGATGTGAAAAAATAAAAGGAAGGACCAAAATTATAAACAGCTAATTTTTGCTACATTTTGTGTATAAAACAGGTAGAAATAAAAATACATACAATTGATTTGTGCAAAACAAAAAGGAAGGAAATATCAGAAACTAACTGATTAAAACTACAGTGTGTGTCAGACCAGGAAGAAGGGACAGACATAATGATGAGACTTCTTTATTATTTTTTCTACAATTTTGAATTTTCAATAATATAAATGTTTTATGTATTCAAACATAAAATTTAATCAAAAAGGATAAAAAATCAAACTGTATAGAAACAGACACAAATTAACTTGTTTATATGTTGAATTAATAGCATAACCACAGAGAAAAATAAATTCATTCAAGCAACTTTTGAATACATCACTGACTGCACAGCTTTAGTGGGATGAATTCTAAGGACAAAATGATTTGCAAAATACCTTGTACTTTAGTAGGTTTGTTGTTGGTAGTGGTTTTGGTATAGTTGTTTTGAAACTATTTTGTATAACTTACAGGAAAAAACAATTAAGTCAATACATTGATGTTGATGTGAATGAAGGTTCTCACTGTGGGGAAAGGAGATACAAACATGGAATGAAGAAAGGTGAGGAAGAATCCTGCCATGTTGAATTTGAATTGGAAGTATCTGAATGAAATCATGGTTTTTTAAAATAATGATTTCTAAATACCATTTTCCACTGAAAGGAATCAGTACCAAAGTAACCCTAGCACTTCTTTACAACAGAAAGCAAGGAAATGCTCAAAGTATAATGGGGTAACAAAGGGTAACAGGAAAACTTCCACTTCAAGCTATGATGAAATAACTGAAACTAGCTCTCCCACAGTAAGCAACAACCAAAGTAGACAAAACACATAAAGCAGCTGTTTTCAGGCAGTGTAAGACTGTGATCTTAGAAAAAAAGGGAAACTCATTAAATGAGCCCCACAGTCAATCCAGCTCTCCACCTGGGGACAATTCACCAATATGGAAACGGTGAGCTAGACAGAGCCTAGTGGTCCCACTAAGCTGAAGCTGCAGAGATGAGAGTTCAGAGCAGCTAAAATAGCTGGAACCTAAGCAAAAGGAAAGAGCTTCACAGAGGCGAGCCCATGAAATCTGTGTGGGGGTTCCCCATGAGTCCTTGACTGAAGACTGGACTGAACTTGCTCAGGGAAAGACTACCAAAGGCTTATCATCAGGGAATGACGATTACACAGTTAATAATGGAACAGTGATATTAAAGGATAATCAGAATGCCTTGTTAACATCTGGGCATCCAGCTAAAACTCCAGAAAGCTCCTGTCTTAGGAGAAAGGAACATGCCATAAAATAGGGCCTATGCTAGACCCTCCCTAAGAAAACCTAAAACCATAACTTGCTTAGCCATTCACTGATCCCAATGAGATTTAGTATTTTGAACAAAGAAGTTTTGATTTATTTTCCTTCTCCCTCAGCTCCACCACAGGACTAGTGGAATGCCGCACATATGGTAATAAGAGTTTAATAAGCTATGCCTGGGCCATATAAAATTCAACGATAAGAACCCTAAAGTTATTTCTTTTTCAAAAGTGTGTTTCATTCAGCTCAATTCTGGCCACAAGTTCTTTCTAATATTTCTCATCCCTGCCTACTCCTTACTTGCTCTAAATTTTCTCTTATGCTCCAAACTTTGTCCTATACCACCTTCCAGTGACCTAGCCACCCTTCCAGTACCATTTTCCCATCCTTCAAAGACACAGTTTCCTCCAGAGAAGTTACCCCAATTAAAGAGATAAAAGAACCAAGTCTCAGATTGTCCCTTTCAATTAAAGAATAGATCATAGGGAAGTATTTTCCTCCTTGATCCTAGCTCATTAGAATAAATTTAGGAAATGAATTTTCAATAGCACCTTGTTGATCTTCTAACTTCCTATCTAGCATTCTTGCACTCCACAGCTAAAGGGCACAGTATGAATATCCTCAAAGCAACATTACTTCTTACCAGCATTTTAAAATAAAACATTTTATTGTCTCTTTTGAAGAATTCGAAACATGATAATTCATTTTGCTTTTAATTATATAGCAATCAATTTCACAAGGGAAGTTATGTTGTTTACACTTGGAAATGGTTCCACAGACTCTTTCTAGCTTATGCCAGAAATGTAAGCTCACATACTATCTACTTTTGCCTTTATGGTCATCCTCAGTTATCTAACTGGAAATCCTAAAACCAATGTATTTCTAGTGAAAACAAACTGCTAGCCCCTCATCAACAATCAGAAAATTCCGTAATTCTATTATATAAACCAAAGCCTCGAAATAAAGCCCTTCTGTTATTACATGGAATTGAATGGTTCTATTCAAGGTCACTCAAAACATATTTCTAAGTACCCACCGTGTGCTAGCAGGTCCTCACACTAGGACTACACTGTTCTAGCTGACTAAGATATTTTGGTAGCTTTGCAATTTTTCTCCCAATACCATTTCACTGAGAAGTTGTTTTGCTATGGTCATCCTCCAGATGAACTAACTGCAAGTTGACCCAATTTGGGCTCAAAATTAAACACACCCGCTCATCAAACTCATGCCTTCTCCTCTGATATGGACATCTAGCCTGGGAGAACTGAACGCCAACAGCTGTATAACACAGCTCACATTTTTGTGTTGCAGCAGCAAAAGCCAAAGGAAAGCTAAAGGAACAATTGAATGCTCCAAAATAATAATGTCTGTGCATATTCTGGAGACATAGTTTTTCAGGTTAAAAAAAATTGCTAAATAGATCTTGAATGACCTCTTCTTGAGGGAGAGTAATTTCGCCTACCCATCCTATTAAAAATTAGTTGTAGGTACATGTGTCCTCTACTGGGAAAAGAAATTGGCATTTCTGTCATTGACCTTTATCAAGATATTAGCCAATTTCCTGCCATAAAGAATGACACCTTTAAGGAAAATAAACCAATTTTTGATAGAGTAGGTTTTCTAAATGACCTTATCTATAGTCTTAAATTTAGAAAATGTGAATACTGAAAGATATTCTGAATACTCCGTGAACAAGACAAAAAATTCACACTTGGCTAATCAACTACAGTTCTTAAAATGAAATGCTGTGCATTTTGGTTATGTTCTAATACACCCAAGCCCTACATGCAGTCTCAGTGCCATCTTTGCTGTTTCCTAAACCAGGGTTGATGCTTGGGCTTGTCCAGGGTGAATGGGCATTACATGGAGACATAGCCTGTGCTGGCACATCTAAAAATTGTACACCACCCAAAACCAGGAGTTTTGCTTCAATATGTGCCCAGAGTAGATTGAAATAAACCCCCAAAAACAAAAACCTAACTTGAAGCTGTTATTAAGTTCATTTCCTTATGTGACAAGTGCAGAAGATGAAACTTCCATCCTTTGCTCCTCTATCTTGTGCATAAGGGAGGTCACTGGCAACTGTAGTTGTAAGGATCTCAGTGAAAGGGATCCCTGTCTACAATGAACTGCACAGAAATCATTATAACTGGCTTGACATCTGGCACTAAACAGTCATAAATGTTAATGAATAAAGGGCACAATCATTCTTCATTTTTTGACTTGGAGGAAGGGAAGCAGGGAGAAAAATAAAAGCTCTGAGTTCCATCAATGATTCCATGAAGAGTAACCAAGCAAGCTTGAACCCAAATCTCCTTAATTGGCAACAGGTAAAGGACCTCACAAGCTGCACGAGGCAAAACTTTGTACTACAGATTTGCCAAAGCATTTTTTAATGTTATTCAAAAGATAAGACAACTCAAATAGCACTATTACAATTAGAGTGCAAATAATTCTATTTTCTACATAAAATAATAATATTAACAGAGGTGCAGGGCTGGAGAGGGGGTTATGATAGGGGTGGCTAAACAGAAGGGAAAAGTAAAAAGAGCTGCTCCAAAGTACCCCCATTTTCATCATCTATAGGCAACTTAATATGTCTTTTATTCATCCCATGCCCAATATTTTTTGTGTTATGAAATAATAAACAAACATGCAAACAAAATGACACACATAGACAAGCACAAACTAGCCAACCCATTAGTCTTTCTTGCCTACTCCATTTATACCATAAACAGAAGCAGGAAAGCATAAAAGGAAAGAACCAACTGTGGATTCAAACCATCACCACTGGCCAGACCTGTAGGAAAGGTTTTGTTTCAAAATTACAATTGCTATTGTAAATGGGGAAGGCGAGACTGAAACTATTCAAACACTTTGAATCTAAGGGAAATAACTTTTTGGGTAATTGTTTCTTCAATAAAGCTGACTGCAAATCTGATACCATTTATTCATACTAAGAAGACAAAGCTAGGAACCCCTAGCAAGCTACAGATAGCCTCACACTTGACAAGTAAAAATAAAGGGGCTACACATTAAAAAGTTGATTTTAATAACACCTATATATCAATAACCTTCTCTCTCAAGATATATATAAATATATATGCACACATTTTTTAACATCCATTTTCCTCATAAATAATAAGGAAACCAAGATAGAACATATGGGTAGCAACTTGTTTTTGTTTTGTTTTTAGTTTGGACTTTAATTAAGCTACCATAATATACAGATGGCTTTTTAAACCCTCGGTTCTATTTTTTTCCTTTCAGATTCTGCTCCAGACATTATGACATAACCAAGTGAGGAAAATGGGATCTGATCCAACAGGTTACATTTGCTAGTAAGTAATCTCTCCAAGTATTTTATTTCAGCAACAATCAATCTACACCAAGATTGAAAGTGAAAATGTGACTTCAAAAGTTAAGACAAGGAAAGGCATCCATGAATGATATGCCAAGTTAGAGAGATGATAGGTAAAATGTTACACACAAATACAGCTGAGAGTCAAAATATACAAAAGTGATTTGAATATATACATGAGTGTATACTATCAGAAAAAGCCAATATATTGCCCTACCTTTATCATTCCAGAATCCTTTGGACTTCAGCAGTGTCAATCTATCTTATAGTCCGTGATCCACTTTTGGAAAAACTTATTAATGTATTATCAGTTGAACAAAACTATTCATTAGCTATTTTAATTAGCAAGTATTCTTGCCTCAGAAAACAAACATTAACCAAACTTCAAGCCCCACCCAGAATGTATTGCTTTGAAAAGCAAGCATGCATTTTATGGCTTGGATTTGATACTTAATGAGAAAGTAAAGCACGTACAATTTAATTCTGGGAAATAACTGAATTAGAAGGCAGTAGAAAGCCCCAGTGTAATCTTTTGTTTCCATATAATAATATATTCCTCAATGTCTTACTGGAATGATTACAGACAGAAAATCAATTCTTAAAATCTCATGCATAGTTTGTAATTATAGCTAGAATGTATAATCAAAACTGAAAGACATATATATCCAAGTGTTATTAAACAATGATTAAGCTTTGATTGGAATATCTATGGGCTACAGCTAATCTGTTAGTACAATCATGGCTGCCTGCCAGACCACCATGTTCTAGGAATAGATATTTCTTCTGAAGAAATTCCTCTTCAGGCAATTAGCTAATATTTCTGAACTTGTAGGCTTTAAATCTCTGCCTGTTAGAGATTCCATACTAATATGAGGAACTAAAGCTCACTGATATTTGTCAAAAAGCTTTCATTTAAATTGCAATGCTACACACTCAATTAGGAGGCAAAGAATATATATTTTTAAAGGTTTCCTATCTTCTCCTGTAAGTTTGTTCCTAGGTGTTTATTCACTAGCAAATGTAACCAACTTTAAGTAGGCTCTTAACATTTCATTGTCCACTGAGAGTCTACTGGTCATTGAAGTTTAACAAAATTCCACTGGTTTCCCAATACTTTCTCAGTGGTAGAGTAAAACCTCATTTTTATTTTGGCTACTTCCCAACACAGCTGTAATACAAGTGCTTCTGTTTAAAGATATTCATAGTTAAAGGCACACAGATGCCCTCTGGATGTTTATAAAAACCACACATTTTTGACCAAATAGTGACAAGTTGCCAGCAACTTACCAGAATTTCTCTTTGACACCATCTTCAAATTTGTGCTGACTACAGAACAGACCACAAGGGCCAAAAGAAATGGCAGCTTCATCGTTCCCTTTCCTTGGCAGCTGAAATGTCAAAAAAAGATATGAAGTTGGAACCACAGATCTTGGCCTGAACAAAACAGCAGCTGTAATTTTACATTTCTCAAAGATCCATTACAGAAATAATGGCAATCTGGTAGCTTCTGGCTTTATTTTTATGCAAATGTAAGAAAACATCAAAGTTCACAGTTAAATCATGTCAGAGTTCCCCTGCTTAAAACTTTTCAATGGCTTTCCACTGGATTTAGAGTCAAATCTGAACTCCTTCTATGAGACTTGAGGGCCTGTAGGTGGGGCTCTTAGGTGCCTCTTCAATCTTATATCTCAACGTTCTCCTTCTTGGCTATGCTCAAGCTACTATGGTTGTTTTATCTGTCCCTGAAAAGTACCATCATTTTTTTTCCCACAGCCTTTGCACATTGTCTTCCTGCTGGAATACTCCTTTCCACTCTTCACATAGGTTTTGTTTTTTTCTTTTTTGGTGTTTTTGGTTGTTTTTTTTTAACATCGTACATATCTCAGGCCTTTCCTGACTACCCAATCTTAACTCCGTCATTCTCTAGCTCACCACTTTGCTGGTTTCATTTGTAAGACTGATCAGCACTTAACAGTTATTTTGTTTATTTATGTGCCGGGAAGAGTTTTGACTCAACTTTGACACCGACATTTTAAAATGAACAGTACTGAGTCTTAAACAATTGGAATGAAACTATTCCAAAACCAAAAATAACTGAAAAAAGTATGAAATTGGGCTGAGATATTATTAAGTCTCCCCATTCCATAACAGGGAAAGGGGTTCTCTAAAAACCACCAGTAGGCATTTGAGGAAAAAAACCAAACTGCTAAGTTTTTGTCCCCATGAAGTTAAGACTTTTCAGTAAATTGGTTACCTACATAGTGGCTCATCTAGGATTCTCTAAGAATCAGAATATAAGCACCAGAGAGGTACACTGGGCTCAACATAAACCCAAGATATAAAAGTGGCAAACCACATGTTAGGAATAAATGTACATCAAATCTTAGTTTTAAAAAAAATTAAAATGGTTAAGGGGGCTATGAGGTGAAACTACAGTAATCCCTGAAATAATGGATGGAAGAATATCTGAATGGAAAGGCAAAAACATCCTCTAGATAACATTTAAAGATCCCGAATTATATATAAAGATTTATTTTTTTAAAAAATGGGGATGGACCTAATAGTGCAGAACCTTACCCAGAATGTAAGAGTAACAAGGTGATATATCAAGTGCTGAGTGGGATCCTCTTTTCCCAGAATTGACCTCAAAGATCCACCTAATATCCTAAATTCAAAAAACTCCCAGAGTTTGGTGTCTGAGGCCACCAGCTCAGTGAAGTAATGCAGCTAGTTTCTTATCACCCCACTCCCACCACATCAGTAAACCAAGAGGTCTGGGAAGTAGGAGAAGGTCACCTTTTGATAAGGAAGACAGGCTTTTCCTTTCCCAGTCGACCATATAATGTACCATCAAACATGCTGGACTCCCCCTTGTACCACTGAGGCAGGGATAAAGAACCCTGGGGAGCTGGTGTGTTGGAGACTGCCAGATGACAATGGGGGAAGGCCTAATTCTCACCTACTCCCAACATACAGCAAATTTCTGGGTCCCAAGAGGCATGGAAGATGGATTTGGCATATAACCAAAGTTCCGAGTTGGACTGGGTAAATAGATGATTCTTGCCAGAGGCTTTGCAACATGAGACAAGATGAATGCATGTGAGAGGAAAGTGATATGATGGCACCAGCTGAAGGTCTGACAGAAGATGTAATCAAATCTTGTAAGGGATTTCCAATGCCAAAGGAGATGCCTGGGAAAGCCTCTCATCAACAGGGTGCCCATAGACAGCTAGAAGAGCAATTATGACCAACCAAGGAGAAGGCACAAACAGTCATAAATAGGCCGGGCGCGGTGGCTCACGCCTGTAATCCTAGCACTCTGGGAGG
>VBSM01003151.1:1463991-1489513 GCA_008086735.1 Cheirogaleus medius | reverse complement strand
AAAAAAAAAAAAAAAAAAAAACAGTCATAAATATCTGTCTTTTCACTATATATATCTTCTCCAGCCACTCCCTTTATAAGGCAACACCAAAAAAGGTACAAGGGAAAAGGAAAGAAGAAGAAGAGATGTATAAAAGCATACCATGCAGCCCCCAAACTCCTCGCCACTAGAGCCATTATGTCCTGTATGAGGAAAAAGGAAGAGACACTATTTGAATCAGACAGGAGCTTTAGATAAGTAAAACAAATGCTTTAAAATCAAAATGAGACTCTTGTAATATGGGGAAGCAGCTGAAAAATTATAGAATCGATTGAAATGTTTATCATTGTCCCTGTCTCCCAGTGAAAAAAGGTAAGTACAATAGAGAAATGTAGCAATTAGTGGGAAAAAATCAAACCATTTCAAGTTTATTCTCCACTGAGCTGAAACCCTTAATGAATCAGTTAAATTTATTAGCTTGCTTCTCTTTGCCCACTCCCTGCCCACTAGAATGTAAGCTTCATGAGGGCAGCCACTTAGTCATTATCTCTTGTATCCTCAGTACCTAACATAGAGCCTGACACATAATTGGTGATTAATAAATATTTTAACAAATAAAAGAACAAGACCTATGTGGAGAACATGATATCAAGTGTTCAAGTAATACAAATGAGTGGAAGCTTTCAGTGTTTTATTTTTCTTTCTTTAGGTTACTCATTTGTTTAAAATAGAACATTCCTGGTCTAATATAGGACTATCAAATCTGCAAGGTGCCCTACCTATCCCCCGCTGTCATAAACACTGTTGGTGCCCTACCCATGTCCTCTTGGCCCATCCTAAAAGTCATCTGCAGAAGTCTTTCTATGTTTCTCTGCCAGAGCCACTTCTCTATCTGCAAAAACAGCTTACCAAGCATAGGAATTAGACTGGAACTGCCAGGTTGTTAAAACTCCAGTGAAATGATTCTCGATCAATGGTGGGAGTTGGTGAATGAATAACCCAGCTCTCTCAACCTATGTTATGTTCCAGTAGAGCTGACTGGCAACCTGCTCATTAACATACCCTTTATTTATTTTTCCTCCCTTCCAGTCTGACTTTGTCTCTTCCTTGCAGTACTTCTGGGATCATCTCCCAAATAAACTACCTACATCCAAATCCTTATCTCAGGGTCTGTTTTGGGAGAACCCAAACCAAAACTCTGAAAATACCATTAAGTATTCCACATAACTATATACCTTATCTGTCAAATTTCCAGCTCAGAATATTATACGGGCTTTGGATTTTCAAAGGCAGGCTTATCATTCAAAATTTTCCTGAATTGCATGCCCACTCTAGCTCTCCAGCCTTGTCTCCCAGTTTAGAACTTTTATTACCACAGTGTATTTGTTGAGAACATTGGCCCATCTCTGCTTTAGCTCTTGCTGCTGTATTCACTCAGTTACCAATTTAACAGTGCTGGGTTAGATTTTAGGAGTCTGCCTTGCTCTTCTTATCCCAAACCTATTCTATCTGTGATTGTACCTTCACTATTTCTGTCTGAAAGCAGTTTGTAGACACTGTAGCTTGCCAAGATAGAATATTATTTTAGGATTTTGATATTTTATAAATGGTGATGAAACAAAAAGGATGATTTGAGAAAGCCCTTTCAAAACCCTGTTTACCTAGTGGTTATTATAAAAACATTTTCAATCAAAAGAAGAATTATATTTTTAACTGATATTCAGAGATATTAAATATAGAAAATAATTGACCCAGAAATATTTCCACTTTCCAATTTAATTGGCCCCTCCCTATTCTTTGTGAAATCAAATACTTAATGTTTGACTTGGACTAGTGAAATCATCATTGAAATTGAATTAAATTAACCACATAATTACTTCATATACTCCTCTTCCTGTCAGTTAAAATTAGTGGGGATAGAAAAACTGGGCATATGAAGTTTTGAAGTCCATATATTTTCCAATCCTGTCCACAGGAGAGTCAATTAATTCAACAAACTTTGCTGAACTATTATGTTTTATGATGACAATAATTATAATTTGAGCATTTTGTGTGGGCAAGGCACGGTGCTAAACAGTTATATGGCATTTTATCCACTCAAGAATCTTATGAGGTGTTATTATTCCCATTTTACTATTCAGGAAAATGACACTTGTGATTTATCCAAGGTCATGACATTAATAAATTACAGAACAAGGATCTGAATTTAGGTCTGTGTAACTACAAAGCCCAATCTCTTAACCACTACTGAACTATTTTTACCCTAGAAGTTAGATGCTATGGGAGTCATAAACCATGTCTAATATTATAAAACATGGCTCCTTGTCTTCAAGGAGCTATAACCTCACTGCGGAGATACACACATACTAGAGTACTTTGTCAAGCAAAAGACAGTGAAGAACAACCTATGTATGTTAAGTGATAAGGGAATATAGAGTAAGAGAAGTTTTTTGTAGCATGTTCAATAGGTGATTCAGATTTCCCATTGAAAGGGAAAATCTGCCAAACTGCCAATTCAAACAGTCAAAAAGAAAGGCCAGTGTAATCAATCTCCTAGCAGTATTTATCTGCAACAGCAGTCTGCTTGAAATATCATCATTGATCAAGGAATGTCTCAGTACCATGACCACTGGGCTCTCAACATACGGTTCTACACATCTGTTTAAATACTAAAAAAGTGTCAGAAGCAGCTCAAGTTACCCCTGGAAATCTTACACTGAAATTTAGGTTTATTGCATTATAACTTCTTCCTCCCTGGGGATTTTACAACCAACTTACTGCTGTGTGAAGAAAGTGTACAGGAGCATGTATAATACCTACTATGATGGCAATTATGTTGCTATTCAATTATTTCGAAATTACTTTTTTCCCCCAAAAAAAGAGTCTTCCCCCCTACCATGGTTATAAATATGCAATAGTTCTTACTCCAGAAGTTCATATTCCCCTGAGAGCTTTGTGTTTACTGATTCCCTAGGGTTAATACAAAAAAATCCCAAAAGGCCACATGAGGAATTCTAAAGAATGAAGATGCTAGATAGTGCTTAATGAAGGCATTAGTATTCCTCTCCTTGGAGTCTCAAATCCTGATATGAACAATGCCATCTTGAAGAGAGAGTTTTTAAAAATGTAATTGAACTAAATCTTTTGACAGATAATTGTAATGATGATGATATGGTCGAATGACTTTCAAGTATAGTTTGCAAATTATCTCCCCTATACTCCCTTCTTCCCTTAAAGTACCAGGTATATCAGGTTCCTGGTTCACGCTAATTTTTTTACAATATCTATACAGCAAACTCTTGCCTCTAGAAACCAAAACAAGTTTAAATTATGGATGCATTTGGACACAATAGGTCCAACTAAAAATGTCAGCGAGTTACAAAGAACATACAATTAAATATCATTTCTTATTACATACTTGCCATCAGAGAAAATTTTGGTGTCTTTACAATGTTTTCGCATGTCTATATATGTAACACACATGTACATATACACACATACACAGAGGCAGTTCTGCAGTCAACACATATTTGTCTCAGTCTCTTACATGTTCTAATTCTACAGTCATCTACAATGAAGTCTGACATTCACACAGAGATGGCCCTGAGGTCCTATGAGATCTTCAATCAAAAAATAATGATGAAATAATTTTAACAAGATTGTTTACTAAGGAGAGAAAGTTGGCTGTCAATTAGACTCAGATTTGAAAAGGACCACAAAAGTTATGTAGTCCAACTTTCAACCAATCAAGAAAATTTTTTACAGTGTCCCTAGATCTAGCCTGTCAAGTACTTCCTATCATTTGAAAACAACTGCATAAAGTAGCAGCTGACTCTTATTAA
The DNA here is from genome assembly GCA_008086735.1 of Cheirogaleus medius. NCBI lineage: Eukaryota > Metazoa > Chordata > Mammalia > Primates > Cheirogaleidae > Cheirogaleus > Cheirogaleus medius. Next base: position 1,485,692 of record VBSM01003151.1, on the reverse strand, counting down.
TATTAGCTCTGTTGGAGATAGAAAGAGACATAGAGACTGAAACCAACATAGCCAATGATACAGAAGTAGGAAAACAGAGAGATAGCAAAAGATGGAAAGAGAGAAATGGATAGGACACAGATGGAGAGGAAACAATATACGTACAGAGGAGAAATAGAATAAAAAACATGAAGGAGAGAGACCAAATGGGGATACAAAAAGTTGACACAGCGAGAAAGCAGGAAATGAGATCAGCGAGAAAGCAGGAAATGAGATAAGAGGAATAATGAGAGAGGACTGCTAAGAGATAGCAGAAGGGACTATCTTTTGAGAGCATGAAAAAAGAAGCAAACGGGGTAAGGGGGGGCACGGGGGGGAACTGGTATAAGTTAACTACAGCGTCTCTTTCTTTTCTCTGTAATGATTAGCGCTCCCAGTTTTTGGTTTGGTAAGTAGTACCCAAAAATGAACATTTCATTTCACAGCCTCCCTTGCAACCGGACTGAGTTCTGACCATTAAGATATAACCAAAAGTGTTACATGTGACATGGATTAGTCTTTTTCAGGGTTGCTCTAGTCAGAAAACCTAGAAGTAGTAGGTATAAGGTCTTACAAGCTGTTTAGACAAAAAGTAATCAATTGTTATTCATTTCCTCTATCAATAAAAGTGTTTGATAATATTCTTCTCAAAATGTGAGGTACACTTTTATTCGTTACAAATGTAATATACTACACATTCATACACTGTTTATGAAATTATAAATTAGTATTACATTGTGGAAGGTAATTTGATAGTACCTGGCCAAATTTAAAGCATGCAGGAATTTCTTTTCTAGAAATCTATACTACAAATATCTAAATGTATATGCATAGAAATATACACATGTAGAAGGATGTTCAATGCAGTAAATGGTATGATATCGAAAATCTGGGAACAAACTAAACACCTATTCATGGGAAGGGTGTGATACATCCATACCATGGAATATTGTACAACTTTTAAAGAGACTGAGAGAGCTATGTATAGACATACGGAGATATACAACATAATATATGAAAATCAAATATGATCCAATATATAATAATCTATGCATGTATGCACGCATGTGTGTGTGTATGTGGACATTAATAGAAAAAGATTTGAAATTTTAACACTAACTCTTTGGCAGGGGAGTGGATAAAGTCCAAAATTATGGGGTAAATTTTACTTTTTACTCAAATATACTCATGATGATAATTAATTCTGTTCTCAAAATATTTATAGCTCTTTGCCTTCAGTCACATGATATGGTTGCACCTCTGGCCCATATCAGAGGTGATTGATGAAGCCATGGGGCTGTTTCTGGCCAATTACTTGTGAACAAAATTCATTGCTCACGGTTATGTGTCACTTCCAGGTCAGAGCATTTATTTGTCAATGTGTTGCCTTCCACAGCTATCTTTACCTCTGCCACAGTGACTGGTAATATTTAAGGTGGTGGTTGCTCCATCACTCTGGGTCACAGAATGAAGAGTCACAGAGCGGAGCTTCTAGCCAATATGTTACAAAAATGAGAAATAAAACTTTGCTATTACAAACCACTAAGATTTGGGGATTGCTCCAACAGCATTATCTAAATTATTCTGACTGATACAATTGAAATGTTTCAATTTTACATTGACATAAACATTATACTTTCTGGGTATGTTATTACAAAATTAATATAATGCCTAGAACAGTACATAATATCCTCAACATAGAGAATACAAAATGCAATGAGACTATTATGTGCCAAGTATAATTGTTAAATGTAACTATGTCAAGGGCAGAGACTATGCTTTTTTTTTTTTTTTTGTATCCCTAGGACCACTGATTATAAAACAGTAGATACACAATCCATTCTCTTCTTCCTGTTTTTTTCAGACAGGGTCTTGCTCTGTCTCCCATGGCAGAATACAGTGGCATCATCATAGCTCACTGCAACCTCAAACTCCTGGGCTTAAGCAATCCTCCTGCCTCAGGCTCCTAAGCAGCTGGGACTACAGTTGTGCCACCATGCCTGGCTAATTTTTCTATTTTTGGTAGAGATAGGGTCTCACTCATGCTCAGGCTGGTCTTGAACTCCTGGCCTCAAGCAATCCTCTCACCTCAGCCTCCTAAAGTCCTAGGATAACAGGCATGAGCTACCACACCTGGCCTCATTCGTTTTAAAGATTGAATGAATTAAGTAATTTTTACCCTAAATCTATAGTTTTATATTAATCCCTATGAAATGTTGTCATATTAGTTTTAGTCTATTAATCCAAATCATCAAAACCATTTCAAATCAGAAGACTTTTATTCATTTTATTAACTTTCCCACCTACCTTTGTGTCATCTGAGCATTTCATAAGGTTGCTTTTTCTACCTTCAACCAAGACGATAATTTTTCTAAATGCTGAATTAATAAGACATAAAACAGAGAACTATGGACTACCACTATAAACCTTTCTACATGTTGGCATTAATTCATTAATCTGGTTGACCAACTGGCGATGAATTATTTAACTATATTAGAAACCATTTAACTAGCCCATATTGGCACATCTTGTCATGAGATATCATGCATTTGATACATGGCTTTCATATTGATATATCAGTCTAATAATTCCACCCAAAGAAAACAACACATACATTTAGCCTGACATGCTCCCAAGATCCATGAATTTATTGTATGCCTACAACAACGATACTAATGAGAACAAAACAGATATGGTATCTACCTTATGTGTGATCACAGTCTATCAGAAAAGAAAAAAAACAAACAGGCAATATCAATGAAGTGTTTTGTATGTAATGAGAGGAGAAATATTGAGTGTTTTCAGAGCAAAAAGGGGGGAAATCAAACTGACATTTATGAGGAATAGAAGGCTTTCTGGAGAAAGTAACTTCTAAGTTGAAACCTAGAGCATGATAGGAAAAATTGTTCCAAAAATAAGCAATAGCGCGGGCACAGGCCTGGAGGTGAGAGAGCATGGCACATTCATTGAAGTAAAATGAATTCAATATGGCAGAATCACAGAGTGTTACACAGGAAGAACAGAGAGGGTTGATACTGGAGACGTGAGCGGGGGTTAAAATCATGTAGAGATTGAGTTGCCTAAGCATCTAAGCTTGGTTGTTCAATGGGAAATTGAATGTAAGGGAAGAGACTTAATATATATATTTGTTAGTGTTAAGCACAGAGATGGTATTAAATGTCAGTTACCAAAGGAGAGAGGTAAAATAAGAAAGTGGTGAAGAATACAGGCCTGAGAAACAACAACAACACTTAAGAGATGGGCAAGTTCAGGGTAGCCTACAAAAGTGACTGAGAAAAAAGTAACAAGAGAAGTACAAGGAAAACCAGAAGGGAAGCCAAAAGAATAGCATATTTCAAGAAGAAAACTCTGTCAAATGCTACTGGGTAATCAAATGAGTCAAAGGCACAAAAGTGTCCTTTACATTTAACCAAGAAAAAAGACAGCTAACCAAGAGAAGACTGCCAAAAACAGATCAGTGGAGTAGCAGGATTAGAATCAGACTGTAGGCCGGGCGTGGTGGCTCACGCCTGTAATCCTAGCACTCTGGGAGGCCGAGGCGGGAGGATCGCTCAAGGTCAGGAGTTCGAAACCAGCCTGAGCTAGAGCGAGACCCCGTCTCTACTAAAAATAGAAAGAAATTAATTGGCCAACTAAAAATATATAGAAAAAATTAGCCGGGCATGGTGGCGCATGCCTGTAGTCCCAGCTACTCGGGAGGCTGAGGCAGTAGGATTGCTTGAGCCCAGGAGTTTGAGGTTGCTGTGAGCTAGGCTAACGCCATGGCACTCACTCTAGCCTGGGCAACAAAGTGAAACTCTGTCTCCAAAAAAAAAAAGAATCAGACTGTATACACTAAAGAGTAAAGTGAAGGCAAGTAAGTAGAACAGTGAGTGGAGACGATGGTCACAAATACTAGCTGTGATAGAAAGAGATAGATAGGGTATGTGTATGGCATGGGTTCAGAGATTTTTTTAATTGGTACTTTCCTCATGAGTAGACTGGGGTTATGGGTTTGGGGGAACAATTCCAGATTTTTTTTTCTTTAGTGAAAAAGTGAGACTTGAACAAGCTCTCAATAATGAAGTCAGAAAAAAGGAAAGTAGTCAAAGAAAAAGAAAACACAGGGTTACCCTAATGAGTAAGAAGACTAAAGAAATAAATGTATATGGAAAAGTTTCTGTAGCTCAAGTGGAAGAACTTGCCATACACAGGAGGATTTTCTGATTTTCAATCAGAAATGGAAGGAAGGCAGAAATGACAGATGAAGGTGTGGGTAAGTGTGTAGATCTTGTGGTGGGAAGTTGCCATCTTGTGGCTTCTATGTTCTCTGTTAAACTGGCAAATTTATCAGCAGAGAAGGGAGGATTGAGAAGGTTTGAAGAAGCACGTGCCTTTTCAATAGCTAAGTAGTTCATCCTAGAATTTTTCTAGCATTGGATGTTAAGTTCACTGATTTAAGTTTCTGGAGGCCAAGTTTTTGTTTTTGCTTTGAGTTTGATGGAGGCATTTGATTATATCAAATAGTCTCATACTTCCATTTTCTCTACAACATAACTTTAAAAAGATTTTCAACAAGAATTGAGTGGTAATAGCAAAAAGGGTACCTTCTGAGTTCACCGCCACGCCAACAAACTTTTCTGATCCCATTAATCCTTACACCTTCCCATTTCCACACTCCAGTTAATTGAGGTTTTATAGTATTTTAAGAAATAGTTCAACCTTATTACCCTGAGTGAAATATAGGGAAACTGAGGCTCGGTGAACTAAGTAACTTTCACTATAGCAATCAGCTAACTGGCAGAACAAGCAATCCAAATTTTGTGAAGTTTCTTTCCTGTTTATTAGGAATCATTAATATTAATTATTTAGTATTTTCTCTTCACTGGCCAATAGCTATAAGACTTTGAAGATAAACTTAGGAAAAAGAAAAGTGCAAGTACCCCTTTCCCCTCACTCTCTTTCTCTTCTCTCATTTTCAGAATTGAGTAAAATTTACCCTGCTGCCCTAAAATGTATGTCCACTACCACCAAAAAGCAGGAACCCAGGCATCTGTCTCCCCCCTTCAATTTGGTACCCCTAACTCTACATTTTTTGCAGAAATAATTGCTGATATTTTCCCCTTTTACATCTTTTTTAACCTCTTTAGGGTCCCAGGTTATCAACTAGTCTACCATACATTAATTGTCCTTGAAAATGAACCAATGCGAGAAAGTTAAAAGACTGATCCTTGGTAATGTGTATTTTAATTTAGTCTTCTAGGGATTAATTCAATAAATAAACAGTAAGTTTTATTTTATAATTATCATCATGATGATGATTAGCCTGGATATCTTGTTTCTATCTTTATAATATTATAGGCTAAAAATTTCCCGCAATTACCTAACTATGCCTTGGGATAATCTTAATTTTTTCTTGAATCCTTTCAAAAAATTTACCTCTTACCCCCAACTGGAAGCCTAGATTTTTTTTTTTTAGAGACGGGGTCTCGCTCTTGGTCAGGCTGGTTTCGAACTCCTGACCTTGAGCTATCCACCCGCCTCGGCCTCCCATGGAAGCCTAGATTTTAATCCCCCTTTTTACTGATCAATACTGGTAGCATTTATCAAACTGATAATGATTTTAAAAATATCAACCTAACTCAGTGTTAGAAAGCCTGCAGCAAAAAAAAAAACACTTCATACACTGGGAGTGAGAATATAAATTGTCATTCATTTTCTGGAGAGCAAATTAGCTATTATGTTTGTATAATAACCTTTAAAAATTACCTATCTCAGAAAATTCAAAGACTCATGTACAATGATGTTATTCTAGCATTATTCCTAATAACAAAAATATAAGAGCCAAAAATACAGCATGGATTATGTCAGTTACAGCTGTAGTCCCCGACTCCCAGGCCATGGATGGGTACCACCATTGGTACCTGAGCATTCCTCCCTGGGGCCTGAGGAAGGGCTCACCCAACCTGCCCCTACTACTACTACTGGCATCCACCCACATGCACCACCTAAGGCCTAGGTACTGCCCTGCCAAGCCTGTTGCGGCCACTGCCAACACCAGTGCAGACCACCGAGGAGCCAGAGGACTGTCCTGTCATGGCTACTGCCCTTGCCCATGCCATACCCACTATCCTGGGCCAAGGTCCTACCTGGCCTACTGCTTCCACTGCTAGTACCTAAGCATGCTGCCTAGAGGCCAAAGAATTGGCCCGCCTGTACCTGCTAATGCCAGTGCAAACATATGCCACCTGGGGTTCAAGGACAAACATGCTTATCCTGTCCCTGCCACCACTGGGGCCCAAGGACTGGGCCACCTGACATCCCCATCCCCAGAAAAGCTTCACCGCAGCCTCCACTAACAACTGTACACTAAGCCACTGAGGAAATCACAGATATTACTGATGCTGTTTACGGCTAAAGAAATCACACAGAGACTATGCTACTGCATGTACCCAGCATCAAAGCCAAAGTGTCCTACACAACCAATACCATAGATACATCTTCAGAAAAAAGTCCTCCCCCACAAAAGCAAATTAAAAAATAGGAAGAAGCAACAATTTCACCAAATGCACAAATATCAATGTAAGGACATAGGAAACATGAAAAAGCAAGGAAATATGACAATTCCAAAGGAAAACAGTAATTCTCCAGCAATAAATTCCAATGAAAAAGAATCTATGAAATCCTGCAGAAAAAATCAAAATAATGATAGTAAAGAAGCTCAGTGAGATACAAAAGAAAAATACAAAGAAATCAGAAAAACAATCATAAGAAATTTACTAAAGAGATACATATCGTAAAAAAGAACAAAACAAAAATTCCGGAACTGAAGAATTCATTAAATGAAATACAAAATACATTTGAAAGTGTCAACACTAGACTACGATAAGTAGTGCCTATAGTAAGCGTGCCTGTAGTCTCAGCTACTTGAGAGGCTGAGGCAGGAGGATCCTTGAGCCCAGGAGTTTGAGGTTGCAGTGAGCTATGATGAAGCTGCTGCACTCTAGCCAGGGCAACAGAGGGAGACCCTGTCTCAAAATAAAATAAAACTTTAGAATTTTATACATTAAATCGTTGAATTGTATGGCATGCAAATTTTATATCAATAAAATTATTTACACCAGTTATTTAATATCATAATAGAAAATTAGTTCATAGATTTTTTTTCCCTTTTCAATGATATGTTCACACATCAAAATCCCAGTTCTAGATTATTTGCCAAATGTGTCATTCCTAATCTTAGTCCTTTTAGACATACCAAGCAGGTTGGGCAATTGCTGGTCTCATATAACCCAGAGTTTTTCTGATTTAAACCTCCTTCATCACCAGGCTTGCTTTTCAGATACTTTAGGTTTTAGATATTCTAAGGCTATGGTCCCCAACCCTCCAGCCTCGGACAGGTACCAGTCAGTAACCTGTTAGGGACCAGGCCACAAAGTTCCGCCATGCCCCTCTCCCCTGGCCATGGAAAAATTGTCTTCCATGAAACTTAGGAACTGGGGAGTCACACAGCTGATAGCATGAGGTTAGGTGAGCAGCAAGTGAGAGAAGCTTCATCTGTATTTACAGCCACTCCCCAATGCTCACATCACTGCCTGAGCTCCGCCTCTCCCTCTCCCTCTGTCTGTGGAAAAATTGTCTTTCATGAAACTGGTCCCTAGTGCCAAAAAAGTTTGGGACTGCTGCCCTAAGATATCTTTAAATGGCACCAGTTCATCATACTCTTCACCACATCAGCCTTATGTTCCCTCATTGATATATGAAGATATTTGGGGTGGGGGGGTCCTTTTTCAGAATAGGAATAGATAGTCTTAAAGTTGAGTTACCAAAATCTTTATACTTAGGGAAGCAATTAGGTATAAGTAAAGGCAACTGGTGTCTGTGGTGTTGAAATTATGATCATTTGATGTTGAAACATGGATTCATGTTATAATAAGACTAATTCAAGCCAATACTTACCTCAAAAAAATTGGGCAGCTCTCTAATGCCCAATTCAGTTCTATGGGCAAGGATATGTCAAGAAATAATCTACAAAACACCACAATTGGAACAATCAAAGATTTAGTAAAAAAGAATTATCTAGTCCAAATAAGGTTAACTAATCATATTACCTATATAACAATTAACTGGCAGAAACTGATATTTCTTCTGCAAATAAAAGATTATTTTTCTTTTACCTAGTTATAGCCTAAAGATATGCTTTAAAGACTGAAAAGTGGGCAAGAGTTTTACTGAACACACTGATCTATATTCCCTAACAAATTTCCCTATTCCTTAACTAAACTTTAATAAAAATGTTAAGTTTTAGGCACATATTGTAACTTGGTATTCATCCATACAGAATTATTTTTATAAGAAATTATTAATCTCAAATATTTTCAACTTCATATTTTATATTCCCTTGGGGCCACGAAAGGACTATTAGGACATGGGTAAAACCAAAAATAAACCATCTGGGCCAGGTGCAGTGGTTCATGCCTGTAATCCTAGCCCCTTGGGAGGCCTAGGCAGGAGGATTGCTTAAGGCCGGAAGTTCAAGACTAGCCTGAGCAACACAGCAAGACCCCATCTCCTCAAAAAACAGAAAAATTAGCCGGACATGGTGGTACGCACATGTACTCCCAGCTACTTGGGAGGCTGAGCCAGAAAGATTGCTTGAGCCCAGGAATTTGAGGTTGCAGTGAGCTATGACTACACCACTGCACTCCAGCCTGGGCGACAGAGTGAGTCCTTGTCTCAAAAAATAAATAATAATAAAATAAACAAATTTTTAAAACCATTTGAATATCTGATTTTGAAGTCAAGTACAGGATTATGTAAGAGGGTCATAAAAATCTACCCCCTAACACACAAAAGACATTCACAACCCAGATAACCCTTAATTCACTCAATAAATACTAAGAATCAATTATATGTACTTAGCAGGCACTGCAAAGGATATAGTATCGTGAGGAAGACAGAAATGATCTCTACCTTCATGAAACTACCATTCTATTGGGAGAAATATACATTAAACAATGAATTATTTATTTAACCATAATTATAGTAAAGATGAGAAGTAGATATATATGGTGCTTAGGGACTCAATCTAGTATGTGGTGATCAAAGAAGTCTTAATTGAAGAAATGGCACTTGATCTGAGCTTTGAAGAATGGGTAGGATTTAAGTAGACAAAAGGGGAGGAGAATGTTCCAGTTAGAGGAAATAAGATAAGCAAGGGCTTGGTTAGGATCATCTGATTCAGAAACTAAAGCTAGACCAATGTAGCTATAGCAGTGAAGAATGGTAGGAAAGCTGTAAAAAGCAAGCAGTAGTCAGAATTTGCAGGACATCATAGACCACAGTAAGGAATTTGGACCTCATCCTAAGTGCAATGAGAAGCAAAGGTTTTAAGCAAGACAGTGATATGATCTGACTTACTCTTTTGAGACAGATTACCCTGGCTTTTGTGCCGAGAATGGATTAAAGGCAGAAGCAGAGCTAGTGGGGTAGCATTCTGAAAAACTAACACTGTCTGTGGCCTGGCATTGTGGCTCATGCCTGTAATTCTAGCACTCTGGGAGTCCGAGGTGGGAGGATTGCTTGAGCTCAGGAGTTCGAGACCAGCCTGAGCAAGAACCGGACCCTGTCTCTCCTAAAAGTAGAAAAAATTAGGGAGGCAACTAAAAATAGAAAAAAATTAGCCTGGCGTGGTGGCATATGCCTGTAGTCCCAGCTAATTGGGAGGCTGAGGCAGAAGGATCACTTGAGCCCAGGAGTTTGAGGTTGCTGTGAGCTAGGCTGATGCCATGGCACTCTAGCCTGGGTAACAGAATGAGACTCTGTCTCCAAAGAAAACAACAACAAAAAAACCACACACTAACACTGCCTTTCAAAGATAATATTTTGACCCGGTGGCTATTAAGATAATAATGAAAAGGCATTGCTGAAGCAATGTGAAAGAAGAGCTTAAAACATACAGAAAAGGTAATTCAAAAGTGGTACTTTAGAAGTCAATGACACTAACCCTGCCCACAGACTCATTTTGCCTTGTTTTTAAACCCTGGGTACTCGCCTCTGATGGGAGAGGAGAAGGAAATCTGGATGCAGGGAAACCAGTTTGGAAACTATTGCAGTGGCCCAGATGAGAGATGACAGTGGGCTGTCCTAGGGTGATAACAAGTGAAGAGAAAGCATTATTGATCAAAAGTATATCTAAGAGGTATCAACTATTTCGCATAACCAAGCACAGCCCTTTGTACAAGTTCAGATTCCCTCTCTACTGACTTCTTCCAAATAAAGCGTCCCACTGAGATCTACCATCATTTCCCTGCCTTACTATTTTTTATCCTCCTCCAATGATCGTGTTTTATTTCAAAAATATAGATATATTTCTTATGTATAACAGCAACATCACATGAACTTGACTTCTCTATCTGCTTTGGAGAACTCTGCAAGACATAGATTTATTTTTGTGGATCAATTTGCACAAGTTCCTCTGGACACTATGGGGGACTTACGAATATCTAAGAATGTTGCCAAGTTTCCTACATACTTGAGTTTAAACACTGCAGGGAAGAGTTATAGGCTCAAATTCACATCTTTAGGAAGTATAGCAGCTCACTCTGAGCCAAGGTATTGTTAATGCCTTAAACAATAATGCTGAACACTTGGTAAAGTAATTTAGAGTTTAAAGCAAAGTATTTAAAGGCTTGTTTCTCTTAAAACATAGAAAAGAGAGTATGAATTTGTATGTCATACAGGCTTCCTTTGGGTTGAAAGGACAAAATCTATCAGTCAATCTGGTAGGGAGAAGGAGGAAACAAATATATACTTAGCACTACCATATGTCATACAACACGCTAGATGCTTTACAGTAGGACTGTATCACAGTATACTCTATCATCTGCAGCCAGATTGCCTCAGTGTGAGTCCTCAGTACTATTTGCTAGCTGTAAGTTTTGGAAAAGTTACTTGTTTGTATCTGGGTTTTTTCATCTGTAAATGAGATAACAATAGTTCTTTCTTGTGTAGGTACTATTACACAAGGCATTTCATAAATAGAAAGCACTTAGAATCACATCTGGCACATAGTAAGCAGTTAATAAATATTAGTTGCCATCTTCATTATCGCCTAACTACTACAGTGTAATATTGAGTAAGACATTATTGCCAGTTCACAGATAAGGACACTGGGGCCCAAAGGAGTTAACCAAGTTGTCCCAAGATTGTACAGCTAGAAAGTGATGCAACTGGGATCCAAAATCAAGTCTTTTGAGCTCAAAAGCCATGTTTTTCTCTACTTTATCATGCCATTAAGAGTTCCAGGAACTCTGGGTGAGATTTTTAGCCACAGCTAAAACACCAAACTGCAACTTAGCCCTGCCCTGGCCTTCTCAAGTTTCAGGTAAGGAGCTGGTACAGAGAAGGACTCATATTTCCTAATTGGTCCTCCCCTCTCAGACTATATCTATTTTTCTCTCTGTTTCTTCCCATTCTCTTTAAGGCCAGGTACCTTTAAGTATGTACTCTATACAAACACCTTCCAGTCTTGGGTCAAATGTTCCAAGACACAAAATATGCCAGGGTTAGATTTCCTGATATGGGTTTCTTCTGAGCCTGGCACAGATAGAAAAGGAAAAGAGAAGAAAAGAGACAACGAAGGGGATTTAAGCATATTATTAATATTATAATATTGACAAATATTAATGTTATAATAATAAGCATATTATTTAATGGCATTAAAGCAAGCACTACAACAGATACTGTTAAAGTAGCTGCCTATAGATAATAAGTCTAAGCTGTAGTTTTTTTTTTTCTTTTGTACCTTTCTCTGTTTCCTTTTGTTATTATGTTTGCTTGTTTGTTTTTTGTTTTGTTTGGCCAAGGGTAAGCACTGCTTCTGTAACTGGAAAAAGAAATGCTTTAAATAAGCAAACAAAAAATAATTTGATGGATAGGTAGGTGAATAGATGACTATGTGGATGGATGGAGGATGGCTCATCCATGAGGTGGAATGTCATACAGCAGGTGGGAAGAGTGAGGTAGGGATAAATTCAAAATGTGTAGGAAGAGAGGCACAAGCTTATAGAACAGTATAAAAACTAAACTGTTTTCCAATATAGTTTAAACACAAAAGTAACAACTTCTTATCATCAAATATTCAAACACTACAAAACTATATATAATGAAGTGTGATATATAATTTTTAAACAAAAATAAGGTCATATAAGACATACTATTGGATAATACTTTTTTCACCTAATGCTACCTGTATCATGAACATCTCCTTAATGCTCGTGCAAGTAGATCTACCTCATATTTTCTATGGGTACGAAGTACATCATTGCCTGGTTTTTCCATAATTAAACTAATGAAACCATCCCTAATGTTGGATATTTCTCAGTTTTTGTGCTATTAAGAGAATGTTATAATAAATAGCCTTGTGTGTGTATGTATATATTATGTTCATAAGTGAGTATTTCTGTAAGATAAATTCTTGGAAGAACAGTGGGTCCAAAGCTAAATGAATTTTACGTTTGGGAAGATATTGCCCACCTTTTTTCAATAAACTTAATACCAATTTATACTCCCACCAATAACATATGAGAATGCTTATTTACTTCACATTCTCAACCAACATTAATATATTGTTTTCATTTGCTTTTATTAATATATTTTCAATCATGATTTAGATATTTTTATTGAATACTTATATTTCCATTTTTCTGTATGTAGCTTTGCTCATATCTTTTGGTCAATTTTCCAATCAGTTGTTTAGGGTGTTTTTTATGATTTGTAATGAAAGTATCTGTGAACTAAAATATAATCTTTAGGCTCCCCACCACCAACTGACTGAATGGACCCCCTCTTGGCCAAGGGACTATCCTGAAACTAAACTGCCTGCCAGGAGGAGGGAGGTCAGACATGCCCCCCCTTCTTGGAGACATCCTTTGTAACCCATTAACAGGCCTAAGGGTATGCAAGACAAACCTGCAGGTCCTCAATTTACACAACAAATGTATGTCCAAGGTGGCTTGTCTCTAACAGACCCCCTCATTTCTTATCTTAAAATATTCCAAGCCTTTAGACAAAGCTTCATGTCTTTAGCCAATCACAAGTCAGAGAGTCTTTAAACCCACCTATAACGTGTAAAGTCCCCCCACCATCAAGATGGCCCACCTTGTTTAGCCAAACCAATGTGTGCATTTCACATATTGATTTATGACTTTACCTGTAACCCCTATCTTCCTGAAATGTCTAAAACCAAACTTGAACCCAACCACAGCACACTTGCCCAAGGCTTCTTGGGCATGGCTCTGGGTCACAGTCCTCAAATTTGACTCAGAATAAACCTCTTTAAATTATTTTACAGAGTTTGGCTTTTTTTCTATTGACATATACCTATATCTATTGTAGGTGTTGTCAATATTTTTAACAGTAAAAAAGTTTTAAATTCAAGGAGTATTCCAAAAATGTTCTGAAAGTCAAAAGTATTAACTGCCAAGTAGGATGAATGCATTCTAAAAATGAAAGCACTAAAACCCAGGTGTCTGAGGCATTCTCCTAAAAAAGAAAAAAGCCCCCCCAAAAAAAACCACAGAAAGTCCTTTTTTTGTCAAAAAAGAAAGAAAAAAAACAGTTTATGTAAATTGCCATCTTCAGTATCACTGACTATTTACATAGTGTTTTGACAATCATTAAGTCAAGAGAATCTGCAGGGATAAAATGGATACTCATGACATACATCAGTGTCTGTCAGGGAACTGAACCACTTAGAGTATACTCAAGTTGAGGACTTCTTTTGTTTCTCTCATTCCTTTGCCATGAATGAACAGGAAGGTACTTGTTTGGTAAATTGTTCCAGGGACAAAAGATTCCATATTTCTTATTTACAGTAAATGGCTAGCACCTGGAATCGGCCTGTTAGACAATATTGCTGTGAATGCAATAAACTGAATGGTAATTCAGCCCCATCCTGGCCCTTTATCCTCCAAATGACTTAGCTGTTTCTCATCTAGTTTCAAAAGTATGGATTTGAACTGGCTTATTCCTTTAGATTCATCCCCAAAAGACCCTGGGAGGTCTAGGTCAGTCTCAATTCCAATACTAAAAGGGAGTATGTGAAGTCTACTCTGGGGTAGGCATCCATGGCTGGGAAAACAGCCTCCAGCCACTGGTGTGCCCTTAAGTGTTTAACAACTGGCTCTCCAAGGGGGAGAGGAAGCTCTAATTGGTAGCCTTTGTCTATTTCTGTGGTGTAAATACTCCCATCATGGCCTATTTCAGTAAACTAACATTATATCATTCAACACGGAATGGAAAAAAAAATATACACAATTGGTTCTTACTAGCCAGAGTGAGCTGGGTTCCAGCACGTTACTAACCTCAGCCCTGTTTTATAAGCCTAGCAGTGTGTGTTTGGGACTACTCCAGAAGCAGAAATGTCCTTTGGAACCAAGGACATTTGGGATGTCTTGGAAATGGGATGACTTCTACCAAGCAGCCTGGGCAAATGCCATGGATTACAGACTATGAGGCCAAATCTCCAGAGCTCAAGCTACTGCTGTTTCCTTTAACCTAGAAAAGTCTAAAATGTACAGTTTTCCCAACAGATTACAGCATACCTTTCTTACTGTTTATAGAAGTAAAATACCATCAATAGATTATTTTAGGCTGTGGATAAATACAAACAACATTACAATGTAAAGGCAATTTCTAGACTTTACATTACAAAAACAAAACTTTTTTTAAAAAAGCTTAAAAGTCTCAAACAGAAACTTGTGACAAATAATTTGGTGATCAGCAACTGACTTAGAAAGCTACCATAATAGAAAACCATGAGACACTGTGGGTGGAACCTGAATACAAAATTCCAGTATCTTCCTTCAAGAGATGCAAAAAAAAGTCATAAAAATTTTCTCGTTTCAATGGAAGACATCTGCATACTCTTCAGCTATATATTTGTCTAGTGACTACACAGAGTACATTTTTGTGAGTTCTGCTGAGATTCATTGGTACCTCCCAAGCAACCTCACCCAACTCAACTGAGCACAGAACTGAAGTCAAAATTGCAGTTAGAACCCAGGTAGGCCAGTGAGACTTGCTCTATACCACAGCCATGGACCAAGGGCGACACCTAGACCATTGTCCCCCAGAGGCATTATATTGGTCCTCAGGGAAATAAAGTTGAGTGAAAAGTTCAGAGGCAACAAGTCCTCTACTAGTGAAAACAAGTCAGAGCCACCATCAACTGTGGGTGGTTTAGCATCATCTCTATATACAAAAAGCACAAGTTAGTGACCCTAAGTGGGCAACATACTGTTAGTTATTTTACTTTAGAGAAGAAACAGGAAAGGTAGGCAGGATTTGCTACTGACAGTCTTTTACAACCACATTCTAGGCAACTTCCCTAGAGTATGAGCCAACATCGAAGCAAACATCTTTCTTCCTGTTCACACCTTACCATCAGGATCTATTCACAGTACCCTCCGCCGTTCTGTAAAAATATTACACCAACACCAGGCGGGAGAAGAAAGTCAATACACCTGCCATAAGAAACCTATCAAAGGCACATACTCAATTTTGCAATTAGAGAAGTGTGAATATTACGAGGCAGCCTGCCTACATTGCCAAGGCCCTATTAAAGGAATTTTTTCAAAATGTGTTTCTTTTCTAAGGAACTAAGGTGCAAACAAGCAGAAGATAACAATTGTAATCAAAACTTCTCGCATGAGATACCTCTCTTTGGAGCTCAAGATGCTCTAGCTAAATGACATGATTTCATTAAGTGAACCTGCATAATGGTTGGTTCTGGGCCAGAGTGTCTTTACAAGAGAATAACTAAGGCATGACTAATTTAAGTGATTCCCTAAGCAAGTTAAAATGGTAAGTCAAATGTAAAATTGTATAACTGAATCCAAATCTCCTGAATCACACTCCATCTACTGACAACATATGGCAAAGCTACTGCGTACTGTTCATCTTGCTACTGGGTTCTATATCTCTTTTTTCTCTCTTCCCTTCCCTCCTGTATTTCTTCTATTTTGGGCTGTGGGTGGAGGGTGACAAATTACCAATTTTTCTCTTAATTGGCTAATACCCACTCCAAAGTAGTATCAGCATCTCCTGTCTATCTATCTATCTATCTATTAATTTATTTATTAAAATGGAACCATAAAGTTAACCCAGCCAGAATCTCTTCAAATGCTTGTCACTTGACAATCACTAGCTGGTTTCAGAAGTTTCACAGAACACAAATGGATTACTCCACCTTAAGGTCTGGTAAGCATAGTCCAATAAATAGCCAAGTATGGCTACTAAACTAACAAAAAATAACCAGTTACCTATTACTGTCTTCCAAGATGGGCTCACCCAAGTCAATCTCCTTTAATGCAGTTCTCATCAGTCGTTTCATGTCCTTAAAACCCTTCGTGCTTTCCCATTGTCTTTAGAATACAGGTTAAAATCGATAATATGGTCTATATGACTCCTGTCTTATAGTCTCACTTCCAGCCAAACTAGTCATGGTTTTCTATGTTCCAGCCACACTGGGCTTCCTAAGCTCCCTAGAATATGCCATGTTCTCTCTCATCTCCAGGCCCCCAAACATGCTCTCCCTCTGCCTAGAATGTTAGACTTCTTCACCTGGCTCACTTTTTCATCTTTCAAGTCTTACTTTCAAGTCTCACTTAAAACTCACTTAGAGTGTTTTCTCTGATTTGTAGATTTGACAATATCCCTTACCTTAACATGTCTATTGTACTCTGCACCTTTCCATGATAACACTCAGCATGCTTGTAAATTCTCTTCAATGTCTGTCTTTGCTTATTTTTACATGTTCTTCCCCACAGCATCTAGCCCAGTATTATATACACAGCAAGTGGTCAATAAATATATGCTTATTGGTCATACCATACTTGGATATCTCAAGCCTTTAATAATCTGTCTTGGATAGTAATATAAATAACCACCCCACAGTTTGCATATCATATCCAAAGCCTAAGTTAACTGAAATTCTGAAATAAAACACAATTTTACTATTGTTCCTACTTTCGAATAGGTACAGTGAACATGCTTTCATCTTTCTATTTTCATAGCATAAAATTTGATTTACTAATACTCTGAAGAGCTTTGTAGCTTCCAGTTCTGTACTGTTATGAGGTACTCATTAAAACATGGCCCAGACTCTCACTGGTAGTTTTCCATTGTTAGGTACTTCTAAGAAACAAATTACTATTTTCTACATAAAGTATGAACTGGTAACACTAATTCTTTTGTCTTTTATTTAGCCCTGTAGATGATGATTTATGTTGCATTGCCTTTGATATTATACTATTCCCCACGTTTCTATGGCTTTTAATTTTAGTGACGATTTCCTTTTAGTGAGGATTTCCATCATCTCATCCCTCCCTTTGCTCCCAACCAGCTCATGATGCATATCACCAAAAAGGTTTTGTTTGCATTTTTTTATGCTCTCTTACTGCTGATTTCTTCACATCAGTTTTCCTTCCTAGATGCCATTCTAATGGACTTCTGATCACAGCATTTCTATTAACACACACCTGAGACTTGTCAACATTTAAAAAGCCAGACAAAACATATACAAATTTTCACATCTCACACAAGGATGAATAGACAACTTTAAAGACTCCCTCTTCAGTACTACTTGTTATGTGTTATGAGTCATAGAACTTTCTTCAATATGGAGTTCATTGAGAAATGAATGGTTTTTTGTTTTTGCCCAATTCATTGGCTATTTCAACCAAGCTGTTTAAATGATTATATGTACATATGTGTATGTGTGTGTGTGTGTGTGTGTGTCTATATATAAATGCTAAATCCATAGAAAGTTTCTTGTTAAATTCTATCAAGGTGTAGGGGATTATTCAAGGTAAAAATAAACATATAGGTGGTTTCTTTTTGTAAAAAAAAAAAATCAATAGTTCCCCTACATGGATTTGTTCATTCATTTAAACCATTACTACACACTATATATAAAATCATTCTTCCAGGCCCTATCTATAGAGGACACAAACATAAAGGCATGGTCCCTGCCCTCAAAGTGATTCCAACTAAAATATGCAAGTTCTCCTCAGCCCACTCCACACCATTTCTCAAAACTAACTCATCTATTCTCCTTCAGTCAAGCTTTTATAAATAAATTCCACCTGCTATATCTTTTATTCACTAGTTCCTCAGCCTTTATAAATGAATACATTTTCTTCTGTATTTTCCAAATGTCTTTCACATGTGTATGCTATCAATGCTATTTAAGAATTATTAGGAAAGACCTCTGGGCTCCAACTACCATGATATCTGCTGTCCCTACCCTTAGAACAGTGGTCTCCAACCTTTCTGGCACCAGAGACCGTTTTCATGGAAGACAATTTTTCCATGGACGGCAGGTGCGGGGGGTGGTGTCCGGATGATTCTAGCACATTACATGTGTTGTGCACTTTATTTCTTCATTATTACATTGTAATATATAATGAAATAACTATACAATTCACCATAGATTGGGGACCCCTGCATTACAGTAAGCCCTTTAGGTAAAAAAGAACTGTCTCAGGACCCCTCTTAAAATGGAGTTGTTACTTGAAAGTTATAGCACATTTTAAACCATGAGTAACCATACACATTCACAGAGAGTACTTTATAAAATACAGGAACAAGAAATTTTATCAAGGAAGTTGAAAGGTTGAAGAAACAATGCCTATTATAGGAAGCAAGTCTAGACAAGATGCTGAAACGTGGTCTGTGACCCAACCAGGACCTAACAGGAAGACACTAGGTATAAGGATTCAGAATAGCCGGACAGAGGTGAAAGGAACACCAAAGGCAAACATCACTTCTCTCACAAATTTGTTAAAAGCAAATTCTGAATTTCAACATCTCACTTTCACAGTGAAACAACTTTCCCCCTCTTCCAGGCCCCTAAGCCCGAAAGGGCAATGAATATGGAGATGGCTACAACTAGCCAGTTCCCTTTGTGTCCACACCACTTGCTGAAAGTAGTTTGCAGGCCAGTAAGCCATTGTAAAAACTGACTACACAAACACTTCTGCTGCTTCTTGCTCTCACTCTACCTACAGCCCTCTGTCTTCCAGCAGTCATGGTAGAAAGGCAAGTGAAGAACACAAAAAACATCTAAACCTCAGATATAGGAAGACAAGCCTACTGACATTGTACACTGTCAGAATCCATTACCACAAGTATGTGGAGAACTTTTTTTTAATCCAGAAGAATTCATTATGCAACTATAACTCTTTGGAGGACAGCCATTGGCTGACATTTCATCAAAAGTAGAACAAAAAGGCAATATAATGCCTAATCCTACATATTTCTGAAATCTAACTGTCCCATAATTTTCACAAAGTCTGTCAATTTCTAGACAAAAAGAATATCTCACATCATTTACCTACTTTAAAAGATTACTGTGAATAATGGTTAAAATGGAATCTCCATGCACCTCTCATTTGATGTTCAATAGGCACTTAAAATTCAGGTTATCCAAAACTGAACTAAAAAACCTTCCCCCCAAACCTGCTGTGCCTCTCATGATTGGTACCTCTATTAATGGTGCTTCCATTCCTGAGCCCCCAAGCTAGCAACTTCAAAGTCACCCCAAACTCTTCTTCTTCATGGCATACATCCAAATCAATCATTAACATCTCTCATATCTGTTCCTTCTTCTCTGTCTCATGACCATTGCCTTACTTCAGAGAACCATACTTTTCTCAATTGAGTTCTTACCAAAGCCTCAGAAGTGCTCTGCCTTCCTCTAATTCAACCCCCATTTTGCCAGCAGACTTATTTTTATAAGAAATATAATTTACCATGTTTCTCTTCAGCATAAAGTTCTCCTCTGGCTTCCTGCTAACTTTATCCTGAAACGCAAACTCATACATGTGGCCAGAAGACCTTATATGGACTTAGGCCAACCCATCTTTCCAGCTTTACCTCCTTCCTCTCCTAGTCACTCACCTTGGGTCTCACCTACTTTGAGCTTCTTACTGTTTTCAATTTCCAGCCTGTTCCTGACTCTCTCATTACTGTACATGCTGGTTCCTCATTCCTAGAACATCTCTCTCCATCCTGGAAAATGTTCCTTCTTCAAAACCACAAAATAGTAAAGTCTAAACTTTTCTCCATAGCTACCATCTGGAAGAATCAGGGTGCAAGGGGAGAAGACAATTTAACAAGGGTGTGCAGGTAAGCCTATCCAAGTATACTCGGGGGCAAGGCAAAACACCCAAACCAATCAATGAAAAAAAAGCCAGACAAGGCAGGGATGATTACTTTGATCCCTGGCTCCTCTTTTAATTACCTAAATTAATAATGCCAAATATGGCCAGACGTGGTGGCTCATGCCTGTAATCCTACCACTTTGGGAGGCTAAGGTGGGAGAATCGCTTGAGGCCAGGAATTCGAGACCAGCCTGAGCAAAAGCAAGAATTCATCTCTACAAAAAATAGAAAAAATTAGCCAGGCATAGTGGCGCACTCATATAGTCCCAGTTACTTGAGAGGCTGAGGCAGGAGGATCACCTGAGCCCAGGAGTTTGAGGTTGCAGTGAGCTATGATGATGCCATTGCACTCTAGCCCAGGTGACAGACTAAGAATCTGTCTCAAAAATTAATTAATTAGTTAATACTAAAAAATACCAAATATTGAGGCTCCCTGACTTCATCCCAGAATTTTGCTCCTTTGACTAGTGTCTGGATCCCAGCTTCTGTCTTTACTATACTATCAATAGTCTCTGTACTACTTGGTCATAACCTCAAAGCAGGAATTTGTTGATTAGACAAAGATCTTTACTTTGAAGCAGTGTTTCCAGGTGATTTTTATGTAGGAGGTCCTTGGATAGAGACTGATCTAGGAATATTACCTAAGTTTAAAATAAATCATTTGCACAATCTGATAACAAATGAAAAGTTGTTGTTACCTTTATGTCTTGAATATTCTCATAACGTCCTGAATTGTAAGAGATCTTTTACTTCTTTTTTTTTTCCATAGCACTCTTAGAAGCTGACTGATAGACAATAGTATTTGTTAGACAAAACTGATGGAGACAAAGGTGCAGAAACTTAAGCAAGAAATACTGATTAGGTGTTAGAACTACAAATTAATGTATGTACAAGTAGAATACTATATGTATAATGTGGGTAGTAAGAAAGAAAAAGATATAGGCATTTAAAATATAGGCATAATTCTGGTTTATTGACTTCAATCCAACAAATATTTCTTGCTTACACACTAAATGTTAGTCCTCTGTGGTAGATTCTAGGGATACAGAGATGAGTAAGACACAGAAGCCCCAGAAAGACAGGTATTCTTGTCTGTTTTGTTCACTATTGTAGCCCTCTGAACTGACAAAAATGTCTGGCAAAGGTAAGCATTCTCTAAGTATTGGTGGAAGGAATGCAGGCAAGAAGGCAGGCATGAGCCCTGCCTTAAAGAATATCAAAGAGATAAAATAAAATACCTAGGAGGAATAAACTTAACCAAAGAAGTGAAAGATCTCTATAATCAAAACTGTAAAACATTGATGTAAGAAATTGAAGAGGACACACAAAAAAATGGAAAGATATTTTATGCTCATGGATTAGAAGAAATATTATTAAAATATCCATACATGGCCGGGCGCAGTGGCTCACGCCGGTAATCCTAGCACTCTGGGAGGCCGAGGTGGGAGGATCGCT
>VBSM01003151.1:1447230-1461017 GCA_008086735.1 Cheirogaleus medius | reverse complement strand
AAAAAAAAAAAAAAGCAAAGTAGAGATCTGTTCAAATAAATAACTTGCTTGTATTCATGAACCTATCATTAATCTCATTTAGTTTATTAAACTTTGCCTAGTATACTATTTAAAATAGGTCATGCTTTAAAAGCAAGAGTTAAGTCTACAAACCTCTAAACAAATGTTTCTACAACACTTAAAAGATCTGAGACTGAACAAAATTTATCTGGATTTAAGATAATTTAGGTTTCTAAGTTCCAGAAGTGAACTTAAGACTGGAGATTTCTACTGGGTTTCAGAAAGATGGACTTTCAAGAATGTTCTTCCCCTATTTTCAATTCCTAGCACCAATCCACTCAAGGGCTGATTCTAGAAATGGCCTGAAACATAAGAATGTGCAAGTAGAATATAAATAACTCCACAAACTCCTGCCTCTTACATACCCATCAGAAAGTTCAGGGGTGGTACTGCCAACCTGAAAAGGAACAGGGCTCAAAAAGTGAAGAAGATGAGAAACTTACACGTGTGGGTGTACCTGTAGGTATAGGGGGGCAGGCATTAAGCTATGTAGAACTTAGTGATTAGTGAGTTTTCAAAATGCTATAGAGACCTAGAAAATCACTATAAATGGAAAATTCCATTTCTACAATGAGTAGAGAACCAGGTGTTGTGCAGCATGGGCTAAGAACAAATGAGGAATCAAAATTCCTCAAAGCCCTCATTTTTCTCTTTTCAGGTATGACAGAATGGAAATGTATTTCAAAGCAATCAAATGAAACATTTTGCTACTAAAACAAAAAAATCCACCAGGCTCATTAAGTACCTGTCAAATAATGAATGTTTAGTAGAAACTCTAAGCAATCCTGCTTCCTTCCTCCTACAGTTTTTTTGTGGCTATTGGCAGGCTATTGACAAGGGTCAAAGGTATGATTTCTATTGTCAAAGGCTCTTTTCCCATATGGTGAATTGGCTATACAACTATACCCCACACAGCCACTTTGCAATTACATGCCTTTGTTCAGGAGGTAGAGGATGCATATCTGTGCTAATTCATTACTATTATTGGAACAATACCTTATAGCTTATGTCTTTTGTGCCACTGGAAGTGAGTCAGCAGCATTACCTGTGTGGTATGGCTGTTACAATAGTATCTTGGCAGTCTTAAAAGATTATCACTACAGATATACATAGTGGAGAAGGAGGGGTGCTAAATGTGATTCCTCTACAGCAGTGTTTCCCAAAGGGTGCTCTGCAGACCTCCTTTAGGGTTCTCGTTAAAATACACCTTCTTGGCCAGGCAGGATGGCTCACGCCTGTAATCCTAGCACTCTGGGAGGCCGAGGCAGGAGGATCGCTCAAGGTCAGGAGTTCAAAACCAGCCTGAGCAAGAGCGAGACCCCATCTCTACT
The DNA here is from genome assembly GCA_008086735.1 of Cheirogaleus medius. Lineage (NCBI taxonomy): Eukaryota > Metazoa > Chordata > Mammalia > Primates > Cheirogaleidae > Cheirogaleus > Cheirogaleus medius. The sequence goes on along the minus strand of VBSM01003151.1, from coordinate 1,459,626 downwards.
AAAAATAGGAAGAAATTAATTGGACAACTAAAAATATATAGAAAAACTTAGCCGGGCATGGTGGCGCATGCCTGTAGTCCCAGCTACTCGGGAGGCTGAGGCAGGAGGATCACTTGAGCCCAGGAGTCTGAGGTTGCTGTGAGCTAGGCTGACGTCAAGGTACTTTAGCCCGGGCAACAGAGTGAGACTCCATCTCAAAAAAAAAATAAAAATAAAAATAAAATGCACATTCTTAGGCCCCTACCACCAGATCTAGAGTAACACAATTTCTACAGGGGGTGCTTGGAGTTTCATTTTCAATAAGCTCCCTCCCCCACCCCAGGTGATTCTGATATACATTAAAGTTTGAGAATCACTGCCTATAGCAGTGATTTGTAACTTAGAGGTGGCTCTCAGAATCCCCAAGGAGCTTTCTTAGAATGCACATATCGGTGCCACAGTCCCAGGCCCACTAAGTCAAAATGTCTTCTGGGGACAGGCCTGGGCATCTGTGGTGGTGGTTACAGAAGATAACTAATGTGATACTAGCAAACCAGGAACTGTTCTTATCCCTTTCTCTGCATCACTTCATTTAACCCCCACAACCATCCTTTGAGGTAGGTACCATTATCGTCCTCATTGTGCACATTGTGCATGTACCTAACTGGGACAGGCTCACCGAAGTTAAGTGACTTGCCCAAAGTCAGAGCTAGTAAGTGGTGATACTTCATGCTACTGGTTGAGTACCCCTGCCCTAGAAATTTATTTCAAATTCCTTACATCTTAAAAGTATTCTGATCCTATCACATGGCAAGGCTTACACAACCCAAAAGGATGTTGTCCTTCCCCCTTCACTGTGTTCAGAATTAGGGAGCTGTTTTTCAACAACCTAAGAAGGATTAACCCATGAACAAAGAAAAGAGCAACTAAAAAAAGAAGAGGTACACAGGGTTCTTAGTCAAATATTTTCAGTCCTTCTCAGGGGAAAAAAAATAAGGTGAGAAAATTGCTTTTAGAATTAAGAAAGGAAAAAAAGCTTAGACTCAAGACTCCAGATTTTTTCCACAGCAAAAGAAGTGGGAGGCCCTTCACAAACAACAAAATGCTTTTGGTCAAATTAAGGCATTAAAAATTAATGTTTACATGATAACTAAGATGCTTGAGACTTTACAGCCCAAAAGAAAATTCTTGTGGGTGTTCAGAAAAGTTACTTGTGACCTGACAGCTGGCTACTACAAGAAAATGAAATGTCACAATCCAAACAGCAGTTTAGTTTAGTAACTGTTATTTAAGAGCTGGGAGGAGCCACATACAAAATGAATTTAGATGAATTTAAGCAACAACTCTCAAAATACTGACCTAAGAATCTTGTTGATTGAAACTTGCAGCAGAGTGGAGAAAGGAGTACTTTAGAGGCAGAACAATATACTGGGGAGATTTGAAGGGGGAAGCCAAAGGAGGAGGAAAAAAATATGCATGTCAAAATCTACTTTAACTACTTTTCTCTTTTTTCTTTTAGAGACAGAGTCTCACTCTGTTGCCCGGGCTAGAGTGCCGTGGTGTCAGCCTAGCTCACAGCAACCTCAAACTTCTGGGCTCAGGTGATCCTCCTGCCTCAGCCTCCCGAGTAGCTGGGACTACAGGCATGCGCCACCATGCCCAGCTAATTTTTTCTATATATTTTTAGTTGGCCAATTAGTTTATTTCTATTTTTAATAGAGACGGGGTCTCATTCTTGCTCAGGCTGGTTTTGAACTCCTGACCTTGAGTGATCCTCTGGCCTCAGCCTCCCAGAGTGCTAGGATTACAGGCGTGCGCCACCAGGCCAGGCCCCGTAACTACTTTTCTCAAACTAGGCTCACTCTGGGCTGCTTTCAGCACCATTTATATTAGAATCACCCCCACGCACATACAAACACCCTCTGCTGTGCAGGACTCCTAATTAATCTCCCAAATTACCTGGCTCTATGCTTCTGCCACAGTTTCAGTTATCCCCTACAGCACTTGGAGCTACAAAACACCAATAGAAAAACAAAACAAAACATGTTTATATCACCTCTAACCATATTCAGGATTGATATATTGATTAAACCTCACTGTGATCTCCACAGTGAAAGGTTGCCCTGCCACTGGTCTATCGTATTATTTTCTTCCCCCAGCACTTTCTAGCCTCTCACATTGCCATGTCCTCACTGTCATCCTTCTCCCACTGTGTTACCTCCTATGTAAACATCTGTGTTCTGTCACAGCTTTTACATTTGAACAACTGTTCATTTTGTAGACATTACAAATGAAATACACGGTCCTGCAAGGAATATTACAGTTGTACTTCAGGCATGCCTACTTTACAATGTCAACAAGAGAGATCCATTAATTTATAGTTTTGCACTCAGTAGGAGAACTGTATGATATTCTACATATATTTAGTTCTTCAGAATGTAGCTTAATCAATATGGCACCTCAGGTAACCTGAAATACTGAAGGCAACATAAAAGTAAGATTGTCAGACCAAGAAATGTTGTGTCTGCTGATGGGGGTTTAACTGCTTTGGAGGCTGCAGAAGGTGTATATATTTAGAAGATTATAGTAAAGTCAATGATAGGAAAGAGTCAAACTGATGTGTATAAAAGGTACTGAGGGAGAGAGAAGTCTGTGTTTAGGATCCCAAGGCAGGAAGGAACTTTCAGGTTCTAATCCTTGCCTGCCAACCTTGAGCACTGAGGTGGTTTCAATAATATTTTCTACCTCTGAGTGTCATTAGACATTTATAAACTGAATGCCTCACATAGGAACACCTGCAGTCCCAACTTGAGCCAACGATTGACCTTCTCTTGTGTCTCAGTTTTGGCACTTGCCAAGTGAGGTGGGCAGTTAAACAACTGCCTTTAGGTGCCTTTGAGTCCCGTAGCTCTATGATTTCAGTACCATGCTCTGCTTATCTCAAAGGGCCATTCTGAAGCTCAAATGAAATACTGGATATGCAAGTGTCATAAAAGTTTTCAAGTGCTATCCAAAGTAAAAGTATCTTAAATTATGCATCTCCAAATATAACCAACAACCTACACGTGCTCTCCAAAACAAAGCAAATGGGCTTCTAGGCTTTGATTTCTAATTAGTCTCAAAACATATGATTTTACTTTGTTCCAATTTTCAGAAGCAAAAGGAGTGAAAGATTCAAATTATGATCTTTATTAAGAAGGTACTCAGCCATTTAGAAATTCTGGACACGTTTTGTGGCTAGGCAAATTTTTTCACTGCTGTGTGGGTCCCCCAAATAGCTTTTACGGTGAAAACTAATAAAAATGATAGGGGAGTTGAAACTGAGCAGAATTAGATTAAATTTTAATCTATATTCTTCAAGGGTTTTGTGTGTGTGTGCACATACTTACCTATATGCTTCTAATCTCTTCACATGGTTTGTAGACCAGCTATTAGTTAATAGGTTTTGGCATGTGATTAATATTTAGGTATTTGAAAATTCATGTGGCATATGCCTATGTGTTATGTAGCAAGGGGCTGAGTCTGCATATTTACCTCAGGAACATTAAGGATGGACAGGCAAGCCCAGAATCCTATTTTGCATAAAGGATGCTAGCTACCTCTCTGGGTGCCCAAGAGAAACACTGCAGAAGACCTTCTTTCATTAAACAAATATCCATTAAAAACCCAATAGATGCCATACGCTGTACTAATAGCTGGGAACACAGAGATGAAAAAAGTACCCCTTTCTTAAAAGTTCATGCATTCTGAGAGAGAGAGAGACACACCCACACAATGGTCAGCTCCCATGCACTAAGACTTAATTCCAGAATAAAGCACAGAAGGTAAAAACAGCCCCCAATTCTTCCTGGGGTGGTGGGCCAGTGAAATCAGTCCCTGGGAAGACAGAATTTAAAGGATATACTTGAAATTTTTTATTCCATCTAAAGTACACCACTTTCTCCCTTAATAATATTGCATTAGAGGAACTCCATTGTGAAACCTCTCTTCAAGGCCTGCACACTCTGCTGCTATTTACACAACTACCAAAACTCCCAAGGCCAAGAGCAGTCACACCAGCCCCTATGTTTTGTTAAGGCAGCGGTCCCGGGTCCCCAACCCTTTTGGCACCAGGGACTGGTTTCATGGAAGACAATTTTTCTTGTTCTTCTTTTTTGTTTGTTTTTTCTTTCTTTTTTTATTTGATCCCCAAGTCTGTGACAAGGAAGACAATTTTTCTATAGACAGGGGGAGGATGGTTTTGGGATGATTCAAGCGCATTACATTTATTATGCAGTAAAACCTCTCTGCTAATGATAATCTGTATTTGCAGCCATTCCCCAGTGCTAGCATCACTGCCTCAGTTCCACCTCAGATCATCAGGCATTAGATTCTCATAAGGAACATGCAATCTAGACCCCTTGCATGAGTTTACATTAGAGTTCGCGTTCCTATGAGAATCTAATGTCCCCACTGATCTGACAGGAGACAGAGCTCAGGCAGTGATGGGAAGCAGCTATAAATACAGTATGGGAGTGGTTGTAAATACAAATGAAGCTTCCCTCCCTCAACACCCCTCACATCCTGCTGTGAGGCCCAGTTCCTAACAGCTGAGTGGGGAGGGTTGGTGTGTGAAAGAACAGAATTGCTTGAATTTAATTAATGCAAACACAACAAAGGTTTACATACTAACGACTAACAAATTGTTTCAGAGTACCCAACTAGCACACACGATGGTCTCCTAAGGCCCACCTGAAATGGGGAGCAAAAAGTGATTTAAAATATATGTGTACAAGAGAGACTGCTAAAACCAGCATGGGTTTGGTTTTCCATTTATATTAAGGGTTGGTAGGCAGGGTGTGGTGGCTCACAGGAGGCCAGAGATCACTCCCAGAGATCACTCCCAGAGATCACTCGAGATCAATAGTTCAAAACCAGCCTGAGCAAGAGTGAGACCCTGTCTCTATTAAAAATAGAAAGAAAAAATAAAAATAGAAATAAATTAGCTGGACAAAAATATATATAGAAAAAATTAGCCGGGCATGGTGGCACATGCCTGTAGTCCCAGCTACTCAAGAGGCTGAGGCAGGAGGATCCCTTGAGCCCAGGAGTCTGAGGTTGCTGTGAGCTAGGCTGACGCCATGGCACTCTAGCCCGGGCAACAGAGCAAGACTGTCTCAAAACAAAATAAGAAATTAAAAAATTAAAACATTTGCTTTTTCTTTTAGATATAGACAGAAATATATATACATATATATGTGGCATTTTTCAGGTATAATTTGCATACCATAACCACAAATTTACCCATTTAAAGTATATAAATTCAATGTTTTTTAGTATATTCAGAGTCCTGTAACCATCACCACAATCCATTTTAGACATTTTTATCATCTCAAAAAGGAACCCCATACCAATTAGCAGTTACTCCCCATTCACCTAGCTTCATGCCCCAAGCCCAGCCTTAGGCATCCACTAATCAACTTACTGTCTCTATTGATTTGCCTATTCTAAGCATTTCATATAAATGGAATCATACAATATGTGGCATTTTGTGTCTGGCTCCTTTCACTTAGCATAATGTTTTCAAAGCTCATCCATTTTGTAGCAGGTATCAGTATTTCATTCCTTTTATATTGACAGATAATATTCCATGGTATGTATATACCACAACTTGTTTAAGCATTCATCAGTTCATAGATATTTGGGTTGTTCCTACATTTTTGCTATTATGAGTAATCTTAAAGCTTCTCATATCAGTTTCTAATTAACATGCACATCACTAAGCACTGCTCCAGATATTAAAAGACACTACTCTTCATAAACTAACCATTCCCCAATTCCTTGCCAAGTCACCAAAATCAATTAAACATATATAGATAATGAGTGAGATGTGCAACGTTTGGGGGATGGTCACGTTTGAAGCTCTGCCTCGAGGGGGGAGGGGGAGCATGGGCAATATACGTAACTGTAATATCTGTACCCCAATATGCTGAAATAAAAAATAATAAAAAAATTTAAAAAAAATAAACATATATAGAAAAACTGGACAATAGGTACAGGCACATAGTACGCTCTTAAATATTTGATGACTCGGTGAATTACCGAGGAAAATCGTTCCTTCAACTCCACTTTGCCATTCAATCATATCCCTACCAGTGCCACCTGGATAATGTCATGGAATATCACAGTAGGAAAGACCTTAGAGTCTAGACTTTCTCAAAATGTGGTTCAAGAACCACATGTATCAGAACCACCAGAGGAGCATGTTCAAAAAAATACCTCTTTCTGTTCCCTCACCCTCTGAAAATCTGATTCAATAAATCTGGGGGTGAAGGAACACAAAGCTGTCTTTGTAATGAGCACCCCGGGTAATTTGAATACATACTAAAATTTGAGAATCATTGATCTAGTCCAACCTCATGACACTTAGGTTATGAATCTCTTTCTTTGCCCTGTGAATATATGCTTCCCTCCCAGACTTGCTCCTTGTCAGTGTCTGACATACCCTAAGTGCTCAATAAATGCTTATTATTTTTTAAACCTTGGTCCTGTGTGAATTAAATGCCTTTAGGGTCTCCTTCTGGGGCAGTGTTTGCTAAAAGTATAAAGTAACAAATATAAGGCCCAGGAAAAGAATACCAAGACCCAGGAGTGAGGTCTCTGTGGTTCTGACCCAATTATTGTAAAGCTCCTAACTGGAAAACTGTCTTCAACCATGGGCTTTTGGTGGCCAAAGCAGCTGTGTAATGACATTCCTATCCAAAGTCCTGAAACCACTCTGCACACTCACTGTGATCTATTTAAAGGAGCCAGGTCTTTTTAGAAAACAGTTTCTGCCAAATTGTCTATCAGAGGGAAATCATAAAGTAGGTAAGCTACAGCCATGACTAAAAAAATAGTGGAAATATTTCTAAGTGAAAGTTGTTATGCCTATCAAAAAGATAGACTCAATAAAAACCCATTACTGTGCAGCAGAGAAAAATCATGGAAGCCATTTAAAAATTTTTTCTTTTATACTTTTTTTAAATTATAAAAGTAATGATTTGTTGCAATAGATCGAAAAAATAGGAGTGAATAAAGAAAAAAAAAAATCAATCATCTTTTCTTTCCCCTTCTGGTTTTCTCCCCAAAAATGTATCATTTTGGGCCAGGCTTGGTGGCTCATGCCTGTAATCCTAGCACTCTGGGAGGCCGAGGCAGGAGGATTGCTTGAGCTCAGGAGTTCAAGACCAGCATGACCAAGAGTGAGACCCCGTATCTACTAAAAATAGAAAAATTAGCTGGGCATCATTGCGTGCACCTGTAGTCCCAGCTACTCTAGAGGCTAAGGCAGGAGGATCCCTTGAGCCTAGGAGTTTGAGGTTACAGTGAGCTGTGATAACACCACTGCACTGTACCCAGGACAACAAAGCAAGACTCTGTCTCAAAAAAAAAAAAAGTATCAATTTGGAATCAATCCTTCCACACTTTTTTCTATCTTTATATAAACCACACACCATTATGATACACACCAAAAGATATATATACATATTTGTGTGTATATACACACACATACATACACTGTAATGAAATCATGCCCTCATTTCTTTGCATCTTAACTTTTTGAAATTTATCTTTAAAGTAATAGTTATACAATACTACATGACATATAAAACAGCAGTCCTCTGCCCCCCAAATCCTTTTCCTAAAGATAACTTTCAATTTTTTAAGCTGTTTCTTCTGTTATATATCTATGTTTATAAATAATATGCTCACATTTCTTCTTAATATATAAAATTGGCTAATTGAGTTCCTAATATGGAAGATAATGACCAGCTGTCCTCCTTCAATTCCTCAAATGTAGTTATACCACAATTTTACATTATGAATATTCACTTTTGAGCCAAATAGTGTATTATTTCATTTCCTTTCCTGTACAACTTTTGTTTTTTCCCAGTTATGAGAATACATAATAATTGTCTCATTTTTGCATGACTCATTTTTCTATATCCCTATAACCAAGTGCCCCCCAACCCTTCAACAGATATTTAAAAACCCTTATGAAAATAACTTTCCTGGAACTCCCTCCTGGAGCCCTCGCCCTTCCTGCTCAAAATCTAAATGAGTTGCTCTCTTGACTTACTTGCAGAACTGACATGCTGGAGCTTCTCTTTACTTCTTCCCTTTGTTGGATTCCCTGTTGCCCGTATCTCTCTCATACTGGGCTGGATATACCTTCTGTCTGTGCCTCCAGATCCCTTTCCACCCACAATTCACCACATTCTCTCTTCCCTAGAACTGATTCTACATCAAAGGGCCCACACTTCAGCTCTCTCTGGTGGATCCAGCTGAGAATCAGAAGATGTGTAAGGTGTTTTCACACTGCCATTACTACCTCTGCCTTCCTGTAAAAACCTCTGCCACTTTGTGGCTCATGCCATTCAGCTTTAGCATTATCTCTATTCTTGCAGTGGTTACCTATCAGTCTTCCAGATATTGCTAGGAGGTGCCCCTTCAAACTCTCTTCCCTGTCCTTTGACATGCCCCCATCACTCTTTGAGTACTTCTCATTTTGTGGCAGCCCAGGATGTTCCAGGCTCATCTTGTTGCTTCCCTGCCTCAGGCCTGAGATAAGCAATTTCTCCAAAGAACTGTGGTTACTTTTAGTGGAAATTAGTATTTAGGAACCAAAATGTGAGTATTTTTTATGTTCATTGCTACTAAGGTGTTGCTGCTCCCAACTTTCCCAGTGGACAGAGTTAGGAAACATACACATGTAGTAGATACACACTCATTTACATAAATAGATAGAAATATACATACATATATAGGTGGAGATAGAGACAGCCATGAGTTGACTCTGATACTTGCAATTCAACGCCATGGAGTCCCGTCTAGCCTCACCCCTTTCCATATTTGTAACTGCCTTCTATAACAGTCAGAAGCCTACTCCTATTATTCTTAATATATCCACTTATTTGCATATTCTCTTGGTAGTTAGTCAAGTATAGCATTGTGTCCAGGTTGTCACTCTATTCAGCCTTCCTTGTAGGGGCCCTGACCCCTGCAGGGCTACCATCCCTCAGATGCCCTGCTCACATGAGCTCTAGCCACTGCTAGGCTGCCTTGCCAACCTGCTCTTGGATCCTCCTCACACAGACCCTGAGTACCCTTGCACTTCCTTCCCACCTCACAACCAGTTTTTACCTTACCTATCAGTCCTTGATGCTCCTTTTCTATACAGTTTCAATTCATGGTGCACCACTTTCACAACTTGTACTTATATCTTCAATGTCTCATTCTATTGTTCTTCCACTGAATCCTTCTGGCAAAATTCAGCCCTGGGTCAACTCGACTGCCCGCATTCTTATACCTGAGCACAGCTTGAAAAAACTACACAGCCATGTAGACTTACAAATTCATGATACCCAACATCATTTGAACCCTCAATGTTAACCTATTCTTCTGTGTTTAATAACCTCTTTCCCCCAAGCTATAATGAGCTATTCAAACTTCCTTCCCAACTAATGCTACTTCACAAAGGAAACAGAGGATAACTGACAACATAGAATTCCTAAACATTCCAGTGGAATTATTCACTTTGAACAAAACACTAGGGAATTAAGTGAGTATGGGGGTGAGGGGGAAGGAGAGAATGAATAGAGCTAGAAAGTCAAGTCTGACAGTTAAGAAAAAAGGCAAGAGCAACTGCTTGAATGGAAGAATGTAGCCTGATATGAGTGGTGTTTGGAATAGCAACCACGGGAAACAGATGGGGAAAGAAAGCTGAATAAGTACATGAAAAAGGTATTCCTAGCAACTCTGTAAAGCCCAGATGAGGTTAAGAATATACACTGGTACTGATGCAGGTATGATTTTCTCCAGGAGTTCAGCCATATATCAGATGTTGGAGCAGAAAATGTGGTGGTTAGATTGATCCAAGAATGGGGGGCAGGTATGTCTTCACATGTTTAGTGATAAGATAATGAGTCTAGAACAGGGGTGGGAAACCTGTGGCCTTCTAGGTTCTTAAGTACAGCCTTTTGACTAAATCCAAATTTTACAGAACAAATCCTTTTATTTGTATTAATACATTTTTGTTCACCTTTTATAGTTCTATTTTATTTTTAAAGGGAACATATTTAAAATACTGAAGAATAAAATAAGTGTCAATGACATAATCCTCCCAGATTGACCAGCACAATCAGAACATTAGCAAGCCATAAGGGCTAAATTGACGGCTGTACGATCACCATTTAGTCCTAACTTCCCCTGCCTAACTGGCACATTACCACCCGAGGCTGGTCCGGATTTATGGGGGTCCAGTATGCCAGTCTGTTACCAGTTTTTGACAATGGTACACTGTATTTCTGTTTGAAGTGGAATTTGTGAATAGTTGCACAGCTTGACAGTTTTTAATTCTGTCTGCTTAACAGCCCGTTATGTCAAAGAAGACCGAGAGAAAACAGATTTTTTAATGAGGATTGGGAATTGCAATATTATCTTGTTTCTGCTAAAAATAAGATGATTTCCTTGCTTTGTGATACTGCAATATCAATATTAAACAAATTCACTGCCCATCAGCATTATAACACTCATAAGGACCACAAATATTTTAAATTAGAGGTAGAGGTACAAAAGGTTGTATTGCAGAAATTAAAAGATGAAAAGCAAAAGCTAAGACAATTCTTTCAAGCAGCAATAAGACCTGGAAATAATGCCACTGAAGCAATTTATAAAGTCGCTTATATACTCAGAAAAAAGGGGAAGCCATTCAGTGAGTAGAAATTGCAAAAGAATGCACTGTTGGAATTGTAGGATGCTTAGACACTGATAACGTTTCAAAATACAAACAACTGCCTCTTTCAAGGAGAACCATAACTGCTTGGCAGCATGAATTAGCCTTCAACTTAACAGAACAACTTCATATAATACTTCAAAAAGAAAATATATATTATTCAATCGCTTTGGATTAATCAACTGATACTACTGACCAGGCACAGGTTTTATACTTCATTCGGGTCATAACAGAAGATTTTCTTCACTACAAAGTGTTACTCGCTTTGGGTACTCCTGTGAACAGAACACGGGGAATAAGTATCTTCAACAACTTTCAAGATACATGTCTTGAAGTTGGACTGAATTTGGTAAATTCAGTGAATGTATGCACAGACGGTACCCCTTCCATGACAGGAAAACATGAAGGGTTTATTGCACAGATTAAAAAAATGTATTAGCAGATCCAGATGCTCATTTCTTTTCATTGTATCTTGCATCAACAAAATCTCTGTGCTAAAGCTATAATGTTAAGTGACACTTTGACACAAGTCATAAGTATTGTTAACTATATTCATGCAAATGCAATACAGCTTTGTCAGTTTAGTAACATGCTATAGATGTACAGCTGCTAGTGCTACTATAGTGAAACTATGGAACAGGGTAAGTCCATGCTAAGTTATGAAGCTTTATCCTTGTCTAAATAAACTAGGAAATTACAGTGTATGGTCCTTTCCCCACGAATGCATATTTCTCCAGCAACATTGCAAGTGTTCAGAGGCAGGATCTGAAATACTTCGATAACTGTATATATGTATAATATATATACAATGTATATTTGTAATATAAGAGTCCAAATAACATTTTATTATTTAGGGGTGGTTAGCTGATAAAAAGTTGTATTTTGGAGTCAACATAGACCTGTATCTACAAAATATAACCATTATATTTTCCAATTTATCTTTGTTATTGTTGTATGTTTTATACATATACATTAAGATGTTTATGTAAAATGATCTATTTTTCTTGATTGTTTCTTCCTTTATTGTTATAAGAAACTTCTTCTCCCTAGTTACTTTTATTTTAATTATTACATACTTTTTGCGTTTAGCACTTGAATCCTTTTGAAGTTTGCATTTAACTTTGACTAGCTTATCTTATAAATTAATAAGCATAATAACTGCCACCATGCATTAAGCATTTGGGTATTGTATACTAAGATAAGCATTTTACATGCATTAAATTGTATATAGTTTTATTATTCTCACTGTAAATATAAATAATAAAGAGTACAAACAGACTTTTTAAAAGAAAATCCAAAATCCTTCCATCTATAATTAACATTTTGGTGAAAAATTTCCTATATATTTCATATGATTATATGTACACGTAGATATACGAAAATACATATACAAGTACAGAAATAGACAAGTACATTGAATTATACTGCTTTTTAACCTACCTTTTACATTAAATTGTATTTATGGATATATTTACATATCAAAAAATGTAGGTCTACATTATCTTTAACATGTGCAAATTGACTAAAATGCTACATCCCAAGTGACCTAGTAAATCCACTATTAGAGCCACTTACATTGTTTCCAAAGTTTTGGGACTATAAACATTAATGAACTTCCTTGTACATACATCTTTTAGCACTTGCATTTTTTTTTTTTTTTT
>VBSM01003151.1:1420590-1432571 GCA_008086735.1 Cheirogaleus medius | reverse complement strand
AAAAAAAAAAAGAAAAGAAAAGAAAAAAGAAATTATAGGTATATACATACTGTGAACTAAAATAAAATTCTAAGGTTCACACACACACACACCCACACACCAGCTGACTGAATGGACCCCCTCGTGGTCAAAGTAATATCCTAAAACTAAATTGCCTGCCAGGAGGAGGGAGGTCAGACATGCCTCAGCATGCCCCCCTCTCTTCTTGTAGACATCCTTTGTAACCCATTAACAGGCCTAAGGGTATGCAAGACAAACCTCAATTTACACAACAAATATATGTCCCTGGGGAGAGGGTGGTACTGGACAGAGATAGAAGGGAGATATCTCACTGAGTACCTTTTATACTACTCTTTTTGTCCTTTTTTGTTTTTCAAACCATGTAAATATATTACCTCTTGAAAAATAATTAAAATTAATTTTAAAATACAATTTGTTCATTTTTTTTTTTTTTGAGGCAGAGTCTCACTTTGTTGCCCGGGCTAGAGTGCCGTGGCGTCAGTTTAGCTCACAGCAACCTCGAACTCCTGGGCTCAAGCAATCCTCCTGCCTCAGCCTCCCTAGTAGCTGGGACTACAGGCACGTGCCACCATGCCCAGATAATTTTTTTTCTATATATTTCTAGTTGGCCAATTAATTTATTTCTATTTTTTTTTAGTAGAGACGGGGTCTCGCTCTTGCTGAGGCTGGTTTTGAACTCCTGACCTCGAGCGATCCGCCCGCCTCGGCCTCCCAGAGTGCTAGGATTACAGGCGTGAGCCACCAAGCCCGGCCCAATTTGTTCATTTTTAAATAAGCTCCTCAGGAGCTGGCTGAATACACAAGAAACTGGCAACAGTGGTTGTGTTTTGTAAGAGACAGAAGGGAGTTAGCTATCTGGTCTGGGAGGCAAATTTAAGTTTCATTAAATACTTGTGGATTCCAATAATCAACCATGTTTGGGAAGCAGGGATTTAATCTTCACAACAACATTGCCTAGTAAGTTATTTTATCTCTTTTTGGTAGTTGAGGCAAGTACGGGTTAGAATGATTACATAATTTGTTCATGGTCTCGTCTGTCTTATGTGTGAGCCTATGGTTTTCCCGCTACAGCATGCTAGCATGCTACTTACCCACGGGAGTATACAGGCTAAAACATATACTTCAGCAATGAAAATTGGCACAGAGAAGTTCAATTTTTCAATTTAGGACACTTTTTCCCCCCTACTTTCATCCTACTCCTATCTCCCTAGAGCCAAAAATAAAAGGAGCAAAAATGTGAGTGTATGTGTGCGTGTGTGTGTGTGCGCGCGCGCGCCTGTATAGAAAGAAAGTTGGATTTACATCTGCCATTTAGGGCCAGGCGTGGTGGCTCATGCCTGTAATCCCAGCACTTTGGAAGCCAAGGGGGGAGGATCACTTGAAGCTAGGCGTTCAAGACCAGCCTGGGCAACACAATTTTACCCTGTGTCTCCATCTGCCATTTTACTTTCTGTTTTCTATATGTCTCATGTCTTTTTGTTCCTCTACTGCTCCTTTAATGCTTTTTTTGCATTAAGTAAAATTTTCCATGAAATATTTTAATTCCTTTTATGACTTTTTAATTATATTTTGAACTATTTTCTTAATGGTTGCTCTAGGGCTTACCAAATACATCTTAACTTATCAGAATCTACTTCAGATTTATATTTACTTAATTCCAGTGATATATAATATATAAATATTAGTCCTATATAGCTCTGTTCCCTCTTCTCCATTTTTGTATTATCATACATAGTACATCTGTATATGTTACAATCCCAATGCATTGTCATTATAACTGTATATAATTTAATGTCTTTTAAAGAAGCAGAGAGAATAAAGGAAAGCAAATATACATTTATATAGTTAGTATTAACATTCATATTTACCATTTCTAATTCTCTTCATTTGTCCTGATGGATTTCAGTTACCATCTGGTGCCATTTCCTTACTCAAATACAACTTTGCTCCCACCCACCTCATTCGTGTTGTTATTGCCAAATATATTATATTTCTAGATGTTATAAGACAGCAACAGTGGTTTTATACTATTGCTTTAGAAATCAGTAAAGAGAACAAAGGGAAATAAATACTTATATTGTCTTCTATAATCTACATACTTACCTTTGTTTTTTCACGTGGATCCACACATATTGGCCCTCCATATCCGTGGGTTCTGCATCCATGCGTTCAACCAACTGTGGATTGAAAATATTCAGAAAGAAAAAAGAATTCCATGAAGTTCCATTCCAAAAAGCAAAATTTGAATTTGCCATGCTCTGAGTACTATGTTGAATCCACACAAATGAAGTGATATGTAGGCATTGTATTAGTGATTATTTAAAGTATATGGGAGGATGTGTCTGGGTTAGATGCAAACACTACATCATTTTATGTAAGGGCCTGGAGCATCCATGGATTATAGTATCTTTGCAGGGTCCTGGAACCAATCCCCCACAGATCCCGAGGGTCGACAGTACTTCGTGTGGTCGCTTGCTTTCATACTAAAGAACCTCAATTAGTAATTTTTTTTTTTTGAGACAGAGTCTCACTGTGTTGCCCAGGCTAGAGTGCCATGGCGTCAGCCTAGCTCACAGCAACCTCAAACTCCTGGGCTCAAGCAATCCTCCTGCCTCAGCCTCCAGAGTAGCTGGGACTACAGGCATGCACCACCATGCCCGGCTAATTTTTTCTATATATTTTTAGTTGGCCAATTAATTTCTTTCTATTTTTAGTAGAAACGGGGATCTCGCTCTTGCTCAGGCTGGTTTCGAACTCCTGACCTAGAGCGATCCACCCGCCTCGGCCTCCCAGAGTGCTAGGATTACAGGCGTGAGCCTCTGTGCCTGGCCTCATATCTGAGTTTGACTCTTAAATGAGTTTTTAAAGCTAAGTCCTTTGTGAAAGGGGTATGAATAACAATACAAGTGCTGCCCTCAGGAAGCAAATATTGACCAGAAGGAAGAAGAAAACTCACAGGTTACCACAGCACAGATGAGAATTCAGTAACTTTACTTCAAATGGGAGACATTATTGTAGAAAGTCACAGAAGGAAAGATAACATTAGGAAGAATCAGAAAAGGCATCTGAGGGTGGCTTAAAAGATAGGTGTATATGAAAAGGGGAAATTTCAGGTAGAGAGTGTAGCATCAATTCATACATTTGTTCAGTGAATATTTTCTGAGCCCACTGTATGCCCGACACTGTTTCTAGGTGCTGGGTATACAGCACTGAAGAGCCCAAATGGAACTTAAATTCTGGTGGTGATGGAGAACAGAAAAGAAATATAATAGATAAGCAAATGGTATAATATAGCAGAAAATGATACGATGAAAAAAGTAAAGCAGGATAGATGATATGGAGAGGGCTAGGAATACTATTATATGAAATAGCGTGGTCAAAAAAGGCCTCCCAGGAAATCTGAGACTTGAGGAGAGCCTTAAAGAAGATGAGGGAAGAAGTCCATCCTATTTCTGGGACAGAGTGTTCCAGGTAGAACTAATCAGAAGTGCAAAGGCCTTGAGGCAGGAGCATGCCCAGCAAAAAAGAGCAAGGAAACCAGTATGGCAGGGACTAAGGTGAGTGGGGGAGAGCAATATGAGTCAAGTTCAACGAAATAGTGGGAGGACCAGAGAGTCTCAGTATAAGCAAGTGCATATGGCAAAAAGTTGTGGTGCATTTTATGAGAAAAGGGGACCATCCAATGTGGTTCATGGCCTAGCATCTCTGGAAAGGATGAAGGACAGAGAGGCCTGGAAAAATGGATTAGAGCCAAATTGTAAAGGGCTTCAAAGGACAAGCTAAGGATCTTATATTTAACTCAATGGGGAAGACAGAGCTTCATAGGTATTAGTCTTCAAAACCCAGAGTTACAAGGATGTAACATATGTCCCTTTCCCTCTTTCCTCATTCTTCTCATTTGTTCTCAGGCTTGCCAAGGCCTGAAGTAAGAAAGCAATGAGATCAAGCATCAGAAGGTGGGCACAAGCCAAGGATAACGATTGTGCTGGCTTTTCCATTTTCCATCTCGAACCCTTGATTGACTTCTTGGTGGAGAGGAGATCCCTGCCTAATATTCCACAGCTTTATTTAACAAAATCGGTTCCCCTGTTTTACTACATTGTCAAGAAATTTCTCCTTACAACTCAGCTAAATCCCTTTACCTTTCGTTTATTCCTTAGAGAGGCAAGCAACTCTTCCATCAGCTTGGGTTTCTGAAAAGAGCAGGAAAAAAATGAGCCTCAGACTGAAAAATCTGTTGCCCTCAAAGAAAGGAAGTCAATATTTATTTATTTTTATAATCACCAAGAAACCCCTTGTCAAAGGAAAGTCAGATATCACCAAGCATCAGCACATTTGCCAGAAACAGTGAAGTCAGTTATAAAAGGCCTTCTAAATCAATTGATTGGAGTTTGGGCTTTTATCACTAAAAGAAGAAAATCCTCTGCATTATAATAAAAGAAAATCCCCCACCATAGAACAAAAACAGCAGTAATCCAGAGCTTTAAAAAGTACCTGATACTTAGGTAAATGGTTTTGCTACAATTGAAGCCACTACTGTCTCTATAAAGATGCTTTAAATTGGATTTGGAATTCAAATACCAATGCTGTAGGTTAAGGTTTCTGGTTTTGACATGAGTACTTTAAAAACACTGAAAAGTTGGGGCCCATTTTAAAGAAAAGAGCTTCACAAGGTAATTAATTATTGCTGTGTGTTTCTAGATCAAAACTCTTATACAGAGTTCCAGCAATTGAAACTGTCAGCTGTCACTTCAGCTAATTTGTGGCACAAGGAAAACTGATCTTCACTAAGATGCCCTGACAACATTGTGTGATTGTGTAGCACCTTCTAGATAGATGATCAGAGAAAATTTTAAGTATCCTCAATACCAATTTATTCCCAAATATATGGTACTGCTATCTTTGTTAATATTTAACTTTTTTTAACTAGAATTCTGGATTAACCAGAACATTATTTTCCTTAGCTGTACCTGATAGCTGATATTTTATTGCAATAAGAATCATGATTTACTAGAAAGTATTGTTGCAGAACAAAAACAAACACCGGGGGTAGCTTTATCACTTCATGTCATGGACAGATGGCCTTGTAATCTGCTCAAAATTTAAAGGCAAAGATCTTTCAACAAAATTTCAAAGCCCCTACTCTCTAAAAGTGCCAACTTTGGGCAGCTTAATTTAGAAATGTCAAGAGCCATTTAAAGCCTCCGATAAGAACTGGCCCCAGCACCAAGCTCCACACCCGCCCCCAATATGAATCTTCACTTCTTAGAATATGAAGACAACATCTCAGGGATCTGGGTAACTGTTATTTACTTCCCATGAAGGTAACAAAGAAAACTCACACTTGTCAAAAACATCACTAATTAACTTTGAAAAAATAAAATTTCACTTTGTTGGACTTTCACTGCATGCTGGTTATTTTAGATCCTACACGTTGTAGCAAAGCAGCAAAGCTTCGTGCATAACATACTAGGGTAGAAATCAGAAAATCTGAGAAATTTTTCTGTTGTTTTTTAAAATCCTGGTTCTGCTATTCATCTGTTCCTTGTTTGGTATCTCTGTTTTTCTCTCTCTAAATTGTCTTGGGAGGAGGGGGCGACTGATGAATATTGTCACCTGACAAGTACATGGTGCAGAATAATAATAATAAATAAAAAAGTGCCTGCAAAGCATTTAGAATGCCTTGGAGATAAATACCAAGTAGCTACTATTATAGTATCATTAATAAGCTAAAAATAATAATCAGGCACATTTAGTGAAAATGCTGGGTTAACATAAAATACACTCTTCCATAGGCAAAACTATGGATTTGGATCTCAATATTTTTCTTTCTCCTCTTCCTAATATTGCTACTCCATGGTGAACCACTGCAGACATCCATTCTCAGGTACTCTGAGTCAATCTCCTTATGTAATGTCCAGGACTCAAATTTGTTTCTCTTTTCCTTGTCATGGTTTCAAGCTTCAGACACAACAGTGATCCTACGAATTCATTCCAAATCAACAAAACCATTACCAGTTTTGAATATTTCTTAATCTTTCAATTAGAATGTATCAATAAGCATAACTTTCTCTTTCATGTGCCAAAACTTCAGAAAAGAATGCTAATACCTTTTCAGCAATTTAGAACCTCTGCCACTTTGCATCATCTTTCACTTGTCTTGTCAGGATTATGGAATAAAATGTTATGCTTTAAAGTATTTATCATGTCACTTCTTAGAGTCATCTCTTTTTTTTAGCTGAATTAAGAGATTAGGAGCATTGGAATAAAATAACCCATGGACTTTGAAATATACAGTAAGGTGAAATTATATTTAATGATACCTTTGATTTATATTTTAATTTTAAATGCACAGATAAAGTGGTATCATTAAACATATTTTAACTTTTTATAATAAATCAATGGTACCTTAATTATTATGTTATAAAGTAAGGACACATAAATTATTCATATATATCTACCGCAAATTGAATTTTTAAAACTAGCTTTATTTTCCATATTCCAGTCTCATCTTAGCCACTAGTGGAAAATAGTCCATTTCACAGCCACTGCTAATATGACACAGTTGGCAGTCTTTACTCTGAATGGGCTTAGGAGTGAATGAAAAGAGAAATGTCAATGTTGTAGAATATAGATCAGATGAGAACATACTTCTAGTGAAATTGAGGATTTATACAATGACAGAATAAGAAATGAGGTCCCAAGAATGTTGCCATTGGTTAAAAGAGAATTTAGACATCCAGATTTTTTCAAATTTGTTTTTGGAGGCCAGGCGCGGTGGCTCACGACTGTAATCCTAGCACTCTGGGAGACTGAGGCGGGAGGATCGCTCAAGGTCAAGAGTTAGAGACCAGCCTGAGCAAGATCGAGACCCTGTCTCTACTAAAAATAGAAAGAAATTAATCGGACAACTAAAAATATATAGAAAGAATTAGCCAGGCATGGTGGCGCATGCCGGTAGTCCCAGCTACTCAGGAGACTGAGGCAGGAGGATTGCTTGAGCCCAGGAGTTTGAGGTTGCTGTGAGCTAGGCTGATGCCACGGCACTCTAGCCCAGGTAACAGAGTGAGATTCTGTCTCAAAGAAAAAAAAAAGAAAAACAAATTTGTTTTTGGGTTTTACTGATTTTATGGGTTTTGCTTAATTGACTCATTATGTGATAACATTGCACTAAGGAGCTGCCTCTCCCTGTGTGCTCCAATCTGCCCCCCACTTTGCTCTTATCCCCCTAAGGGCCTCAGTGACCACAGAATACCCAGTTAGGTGTGAAGAACAGACCAGGATGAGGACCAGAAATCAGTGGTCTGAAGGAAGCTGTGGATCCAGCTCCTTGCAAAGTCACAGTGTTGTGTTTCTGTTCTTCCAGGCTGGCACAGAAATACAGAAATGGGACAAAGGATCTATTTAACTCCTCTCTGGAATGCTAGTTGCCATGCCACAGAGATTCTTTCTCACTCTGTTGTCCGGGCTAGAGTGCTGTGGCGTCAGCCTAGCTCACAGCAACCTCAAACTCCTGGGCTCAAGCGATCCTCCTGCCTCAGCCTCCTGAGTAGCTGTGATTACAGGTATGTGCCACCATGCCCGGCTAATTTTTTCTATATATTTTTAGTTGGCCAAATAATTTCTTTCTATTTTTAGTAGAGACAGGGTCTCGCTCTTGCTCAGGCTGGTTTCGAACTCCTGACCTTGAGTAATCCTCCTGCCTCGGCCTCCCAGAGTGCTAGGATTACAGGCGTGAGCCACCGCGCCCGGCCCACAGAGATTCTTTCACTTGCATCATTACCCAAGTTGGGGGATCTTTACCAAAATGGTCAATTTAATTCTATTCCGACTTCCTTTTGATACCCAACTTTCAGGAACTCAGACTGTCCCTTGGTTGCTCAAGGGTTCCCACTTAGCAACTTAGTGACTCACCTGGGCCCTCTCTTTTCCAGCAGCACCACATACTTCCAACCTTTTCCCTTCTCCTCTAACAGTTCAAACTTGACCTTCCCCCTTTGCTTCAGTCGCTTGGGTCCTTGCTCTCTATTTGCAAACTGAAAAATGCTCCAGTCATGAGTTGTCGTGATGTGTATAGTAGCACCGCTTTTGAATGTTAACAGAGGCGTTTGTTTTATCCCCAAGAAGAGCCCACGAATGTCCAGCTCTGTGGCAAGCAGAGAAATCACTTTGGGTGGGGAGTTGTGCCCCTTTAATCTCATCTGCCACAGTGCGAGATTACCCAAAGGCACACAACCCACCACTTAAGCAGGGGTCCTCAAACTTTTTAAACAGGGGGCCAGTTCACTGTCCCTCAGACCGTTGGAGGGCCGGACTATAGTTTAAAAAAAAAAGCTATGAACAAATTCTTATGCACACTGCACATATCTTATTTTGAGGTCAAAAACCAAAACGGGCAAAAACACCTGGCAGGCCGGATAAATGTCCTCGGCGGGCCGTAGTTTGAGGACGCCTGATTAAGGAAGGCATCAACAAATCAGCTATCCTCCACCTGATCACGTACCAGGAGAAACAAATTCTAAAAGATGTTGGTATTTGATAAATAAAGGGAAAAAAGCACTGATTCAGTTATTAATATATGGAAGAAAATTAGAGAAGCTTTAAAACTTTCTTTCACTTATCTTAAGGTTTGATGTTTTTATGGAGGGAGACATAATCTCAGTGCTTAGGACCTTTAAAGGTCTTATGCCTGCCCCGAGGCTGGGTGAGACAAGATGGACTGTTACAGCCATTGCCACAACCCTTTCCCTTTTGTAAGGTCAAGCAGGGAGCTAGGATGCAGGCAGGAGGAGAATGTGAGCTATAGCATGTGTGCCTTGGGGTAATCTACCACGTTGTGCAGGCAAAGAGAGAATATCTCTAGCCTTTTTAAAATTGGCAAATAATAGGTCGGGCGTGGTCCTAGCTACTCAGGAGGCTGAGGCAGGAGGATCGCTTGAGCCCAGGAGTTTGAGGTTGCTGTGAGCTAGGCTGATGCCACGGCACTCTAGCCCGGGCAACAGAGTGAGACTCTGTCTCAAAAAAAAAAAAAAATTGACAAATAATAATTGTATATATTTATGGGGTACAATGAGATGTTCTGATACATGTTTACATTGTGGAATGATTAAATCAAGCTAATTAACATATCCATCACCTCGAATACTTATAATAGTTTCAAGCCCTTTAACTCTCATGAGAGGGACTGGGATGCCTCTACTTTGTTTCTGGGTTATATGCCAAAATCTTAATACCAAGCCTAAGTGGTAAGTCCAACTGTGAAGGAGATTCTTTTGGTGACATGCCTAACTCTGACCCTTCCCCACAGGTGTCTGTCCCCTCCTGAGCTTGCTATTATTAAGTGCTCCCCTAAAGCTCAATAGTCAATCGGGTTTGTATTTCTCCTTTCTGTCTTTGACTCCTCCCTTGCCCTTTGCCCTCCCCCAAAATTATTAAAGTAAGAACTAATTTTGTAGACACATTTCTAATAATTAGTTCTGGGTGAGATCATTTGCAGAAATTACATGAGCCTAGAAGTCAGATAAATTTAGATGTGATCCTAGCAGCACCAATACTAATTGAGCTATATTACCTTGAGCAAAGTAACTAGCTTTACTGTGCCTCAGTTCCTCATCTGTAAAATGGGCACATCAGTGATACCTACTACATTAGGGAATGTTTTGAGAATTGTTCTGAGAATTAAATAAATAATATAACATATAAAAAGTACTTATCATAGTCTTTAGCAGATACTCAATAAATATTAGTTCCTTTTTACCTTAATGACAAAAGAAAAAACTTGTATATTTGCACGGTGAAGTTATGACCCAATACTCTTTGGTTGTTAATTGAAACAACAAAATGCTGATGGACCATCTGCTATGTGGCAGGCACTCTTCCAGATTCTGGAGATTAGCAATGAATAAGACAGACAAAAATCTGTATTCTCATGAGGCTTGTATTCTGGTGGAGAGAAATATACTTTAAACAACAAACAGATAAGCATATGTCAGATGTTGATAAGTAATATGAAGAGAAATAATGCAGTGACAAGGGGATAGGTTGGGTGGGGTAGGCATGGAGTGTTGCAATTTTTTTAGACTTTATTTTATAGAGCAGTTTTAGGCTCACAACAAAATCGAGAGGAAGGTACAAAGATGACACATATACTTTCTGGTCCTCAATAGGCATAGACTCCTCCATTATCAAGATGTCCCTTGGCCAGGCGTGGTGGCTCACGCCTGTAATCCTAGCACTCTGGGAGGCTGAGGCGGGAGGATCGCTTGAGGTCAGGAGTTCGAGACCAGCCTAAGCAAGAGCGAGACCCCCCGTCTCTACTAAAAATAGAAAGAAATCAGTCGGACAACTAAAAATATATAGAAAAATTAGTTGGGCACGTTGGCACATGCCTGTAGTCCCAGCTACTCAGGAGGCTGAGGCGGGAGGATCGCTTGAGCCCAGGAGTTTGAGGTTGCTGTGAGCTAGGCTGACGCCATGGCACTCTAGCCCGGGCAACAGAGTGAGACTCTGTCTTGGAAAAAAAAAAAAAAATCTCAGAGAGGTAAGGGGAGAAGTCAGATCATAAAGGACCTTGTGGGTCATGGTAAGAAATTTGGCTATTACTCTGAGTGACATGAGAAGCCATTGGAGAGTTTTTAAGTGGGGCAGTGACATGATCTGACATGCATTTTTAAAGCCACTCAGTGGCTGTGTTGACGCAGATGGTAAGGGGAGAAAGGACACAAGCAGCAATCCAACAAGGAGATGGTGGTGGCTTAGACTAGAGTGGTAACAGTGGAGATTGAGAGAAGTAGACTGTCTATGACAGATTTACCCATGTCAAATGATGACAAATGCTTGGGAGAGTATGACATTAGCACAAGAGAGAAAGATTGTTGAGCTAGGGTCAGGGTAGGGTTGTCAGGGAAGTCGGATGCTCATTGAACACATTGCGGGAAAGGAGGACAATATTGTGAGAAACCCATAGAAAAGCTATTTGGGGAAGAAAATTTTTGCAAGGCTTTGTAATCCATCTAGGTCAGTTGTTCTCAACCCTATTTGTGCACTGTAACCTGGAGATATTTTTAAAATGAAACAAATAAAAAAAAACCCTAGAAAACATCAATTCCCTGGACCCTACTTCAGATTGATTGAATCTGAATCTGTGAGGGTTGGGGCCTGGGTATTAGGATTCTTTTTCACTGCTCCCAAAGTAATCCTAAAGTACATCCAAGGTTGAGAACCACTGACCTAGATACACGTCTGGCCCTGCCACTCAAGTTTAGAAAGAGTTCAGCCCCTGGGAATCCTTGCAGTTTAGTTGACTCCATTACCTTGATTATGTGATATATAACCTCAGAATGTTGCTACAATTCAGGAACTTTCAAATTCCCCCAAGATTGTTGGCATCCTTTCCCAGTTAGTTCCTTTCTTTCCAATTAAATTAGCTTTCTCATATTTATACAATTCTAAGCCTGGACTGAAGTTGCCCATGTTAACATTCTTGCTGCTCTACCCCTAAACCATGCATCAAGGCTGCTTCCTCTAAGAAGCTTTGGTAGCTGAACTCACACCCGCAGAATATCCCTCCTACCCCATCTACAAACATCCACCTTTAAAGCTTAAAATAAGCTGCACGTGGTGGTTCATGCCTATAGTCCCAGCTATTCAGGAGGCTGAGGTGGGAGGATCTCTTGAACTCAGGAGTTTGAGGCTGCAGTGAGCTGTGATTGGCACTCCAGCCTTGGTGACAGAGCGACACCTCATCTCTAAAAAGAATAAAGAAAAAAGCTTAAAATAGACCTCAGAGGTGCAGTACTGAAGCAGTCTTCAGGAGTTGTTCCCAACACTGATTGCACAGCAGAATCCCCAGGGAAGCTTTAAAAAAAAAATACCCAGGCACGTGCCTCATCCCAGACCAATTAAATTAGAATGTATGATAGTGGGGCCTAGAGGTCGGCAGTTTTTAAAAGGCTCCCCAG
>VBSM01003151.1:1408438-1420490 GCA_008086735.1 Cheirogaleus medius | reverse complement strand
GAGCTCAAATGATACGCCCACCTCGGCCTCCCAGAGTGCTAGGATTACAGGCGTAAGCCACCAAGCCCGGCCCTCTCATTAGGTCTTACCTCCAACATTGGGGATTAAGTTTCAACATGAAGTTTGGGGGACAAACATCCAAGCTATAGCAACATCTATGTTTTGAATATCAGTCTTCAAACTTTACACAATTTTTTTAAAAATCTGCTTTCTTGAGTTTACTTAGGGAGCAAGATGAAAATCTCATATTATAAGAAATAATAACCTTAATAATACTAACAAACAGTGATGTATCAAGAGTAGGGCAGCGGAGCGACTGCCTGGGTACAGACAATAAAGGGTATATTTTCTGTACATATTACAATTTAAAAACAATAATAAAACTGACCAAAAGTCAGTTTGCTTTTTACTATCACCATGTGCCATCATTTCTAAACAATGCTAATGACAAAATCTCCCCACAAGAGAGATTGCTCCCACTGCCCTCTACTCTTAGTAAGCCTCTGCTAACAAATAATCACTTTCATAACCAGGTGAGGGAAGTGCAATTGCTATCAGCTGGTTTCAACTGTGATTCCACAATGGAGAGAACAAGAAAGACATCTTTGCACAGAGAATTTTCCAAAATTGTTAAAGCAATTGAGTGGTGAGAAGACATTCTTTAATTATACTAGCTTTGCATAATAAGCTCCTCCCTTTTTAGCAAGAGAATAGTGATGTTTGAATAACAGCACATGATAGATTATTAAATGTAATATATACACACCACGCTTTGTACAACTGATGTAGTAGACACAATGAAATGACACACAGCATCCATTCCTACCTCCTTCTTGTGTGCCCGACTATAACACAGATACTAGAAAATTAAAAGCTCCAGGGTTCTGGATACAAAGTAGGAAAATTTAAGTACAGTAGGGACATCTTCTTGTCACTTTGGCCATTGTTAATTACCAAAAGCAAGATCTGGACACCTCAGGTCCTCAGGTCTTTCTGCAGCAACATTCCAATGTCCAGTCACTTTTGTGACTACTGAGATTATTGAGAAGTAGTTGTAATAATGGCAGTAAATTTCTTATTTCTGGATTGCAGATATGGTCTTCAAGTAAACTTTAAAGTTCCAGTGATGGCCTCCTCACTGCTGTCACTCATCACCTTCCTGAATGTAGCAGAGTTAGCAGTACCTCTTATGGGCCAGTCTGATAATGTTGATTGGGGTGTCCCTTCTGAAAGAAATGCCCAGAGCCCACTTCTCTAGCCAAGAATTTTTTAAGCACTTGATTCCCTATATTAAATTAATTCTGCTTAAAATAGCTACAGTGATTTTGGTTCATGTAAATGAATGCTAACTGATGCATTATTTGGTACCATTCAGACATTCAATAAATATTTATTGAGCAATTATTATATTACAGTGAAAAAGACAAGTGAAAATCCCCGCCTTACATAGAGCTTCCATTCTAGTGGAAAGACATAGACAATAAAAATAAATATATTTTTTAAAAGTAAATGATATAGCATGATAGAAAATGATAATGCTATTGAAATAAAATAAGAGGCATAAGGAGTACCAGGATCGAGAGCAGGATGAAATTTTAAACCAAATAGCCATAGCATTCTTCATTGAGAGGGTATCACTTTTTTAGATTCCAAATATAAGTGAGATCATATGGTATTTGTCTTTCTGTGTCTGGCTTATTTTACTTTTTTATTATTTCACTTCTTAATTTTTAAAAAAGCTTAACTTACAGAAGTAGAGAGTAGAATGGTAGTTGCCAGAGGAGTTATTGCAAGATGTTGACCAAAGGATATAAAGTTTTAATTAGACAGGAGGAATAAGTTTTTGAGATCTATCACATAGCATGGTGACCGCAGTTAATAATAATGTATTGTATATTTCAAAAGTGCTAAATGAATAGATTTTAAATGTTTTCACTACCAAATAAATGACAAATATATGAGGTGACAGATACGTTAATTAGTTTGATAATCATTCCACAGTGTACAGATATATCGAAACATCACATTGTACCTCATAAATACATACAATTAAAAATAAAAATAAGCTAGGCATGGTGGCACACACCTGTAATCCCAGCTACTTGGGAGGCTGAAGCTAGAGAATTGCTTCAACCCAGGAGTTCCAGACCAGCCTGGGCAACACAGCAAAACCCTATCTCAAAAAAAAAAACATAAAAAATAAAATAAAATAAAAATAAATTTCATAAAGAGAGTGATATTTAACAGAAGACTTGAAGGTGATGAGCATCCATACTAATTGCTTAGGTGTCCATTCTAATTGATTGCTGCATGTGACATACCAATTGGAAAAACTGTTGACTATTATACCTACAAATCAGGACAATTTGGGGAATTCATAAAAATATGAATACATTGAACCTACAAAGTCCCCTGAATTTCCTTTGCCAGCAGAAGAAGAATCTCCTCATAAGTTGATGAAGGTGGTCCTAACTTGCTGAAATACCCAAAGAGGCTATCACCCCTCAAAGTCTGATTTGTGGGGAGAAGGATTACATGTAAAAAGGATTCCACGTTTATTTTAATTTAGAAAATATTAGTATTTTTAATTATCAGCATAAACTTGAGGAATATGTGTAGGAATGGGTTCTAAAAATGCTAGGAAAGGGAAGAACATACTTTTGATTGGATTTGTAGAACTGGGTACAGCTAAATAATCTCTGGATTTAATGCACTGTCTCAGGCAGCTGAAAGTGATTTAGTAAGGCTAATCAAGGGTAGAGGCCTTGGTAAAATTCCTGCACTTTGAGTTGGAAACCTAGGATTCAGGGTGAATTGGAAGTTAAACAGCTTTCACACAGATTGAAGCTCAGTTCTGAGTCATTTTGGTGACCCAGAAAATTGTAATTATACTATTGGATTAAGATAAGCCCAGATTGCTAGTGTTCCCAGGTGCCTTGGCAGAAGCAATAGAAAATGCTTCAGAAAGGAAGATAATATTACCTCTAGTTTCACATTATTTCTAAAACAAGAGTTTTGACATAGAATCTGTCACACATGAGAAATGAACCAAACTGGGCAACTTGAGGGAGAAACAGAAGCAACAACGGAGTATTGAAACAGAACCACTGTGCTCCAGATATAAAAATTTTCAGAAATAGAGTTAAAAATAACTATGTTAACTAGTTTAGGGAAAGAATTGAAAATCTAAACAGAGAACATAGAACAAAGTAGATTTTAAAAATAGAAATTCTAGAACTAAAGAAATGCAATAATTGGGAATAAAAATTAGTGGTTGGGTTAAACAGAGATTAGATGCAGTAGAAGAGAGAATTAGTGAACTGAAATATAGTTCTGAAGAAAATATCTGGAAGGAAGCATGGAGAGACAAAAGTATGAGAAAAAAAGGAGGGCAACAATTCTTCTTCTGAGTATATACCAAACAGAAAAGCATGCACATGTGCATCATGAGACATACATAACAATGTTCACTGAAGCAGACTTTTTGTAACAGCTCTGCTGTGGTCTGAATGTTTGTGTCCCTCCAAAATTCAAATGTTGAAATATAATTCTCAATATGTTGCTATTAATGGGGGGGGGGTTTTAGGAGGTGACTAGGTCATGAGGGCAAAGCCCTAATGAATGGGATTAATGCCTGTATTAGTCTTTTTTGTACCACTATAACAAAATACCACAGAATGGGTAATTTATAGGGAATATAAATTTATTTCTCACAGTTCTGGAGGCTGGGGAGTCCAATACCATGATGTCAGCATCTGATATCTGCTGAGGGCCTTCTTGCTGTGTCCTCACATGGCAGAAGAGCGAAAAAAGGGTGAACCCACTCCCACAATCCATTTTTATAGCTACAGTAATCCACTTATGAGGGCAGAACCTTCATGACCTAAACATTTCCCATTAGGCCCCACCTCCCAACATTGCTGCATTAGGGATTAAGTTTCAACAAGTTTTGAAGGGGACAAAAACATTCAAACCATAGCAGGGCCCTTATAGAAAAGGGCTGAGGGGGCTTTTTTGCCCCTTTGCCCTTCTACCATGTGATGACACAGCTAGAAGTTGCCATCTTCGAAGCAGAGAGCAAGCCCTCACCAGACACTGAATCTGCTGGCACCTTGATCTGGGACTTCCCAGTATGCAGATCTGTGAGCAATAAATATCTAATGTTTATAAATTACCCAGTCTAAGGTATTTTGTTATAGCAGCCCAAACAGACTAAGACAAGCACCAAGTGTTTTACACCTGGATGTTTTACAACAGAATGGATAAAGTGTAGCATATTCATAGAATGAATACTATACAACAATGAAAATGCTCTATAGCTATATGTGACAAGTTCGATAAACTTCACAACTATAATAATGAGCAAAAGAAACCAAAATAACATATACTCCCATGTAATACATAC
Source organism: Cheirogaleus medius (assembly GCA_008086735.1). Lineage (NCBI taxonomy): Eukaryota > Metazoa > Chordata > Mammalia > Primates > Cheirogaleidae > Cheirogaleus > Cheirogaleus medius. The sequence continues at coordinate 1,416,085 of VBSM01003151.1, read as the reverse complement.
TACCAATATATGCTTTCATTTAAATAAGGTTCAAAAATGGATCAAATTTTGTCATGTGATCAGGATGCATGTTAAAGTGGTAAAATTATAAATAGAGGAATGGAAATGCTTACCATAAAAAGTAGGATAATTGTTGCACTTTGGCAGGAGGGAGAGGTATTTGACTGGGAAGTTTCATGCAGAGGATTTGTGGGGTGCAGGAAATGCCCCATTTTGTAATCTGTATGATTGTTCTATAAATGTTTACTTTATAATAGCTCACTACGCTGTACATTTATGTTTTATGCACTTTTCTAAGCATATGTTATATTTCACAAAAAAATGAATTTAAAATAAAGCACTATAGCGGCTGTCCTTTGTAGTTTGGGGAATAAAGTAGGAAATCCACCATTGAAATGGGCTCCTTTATTTCAATGAGAATAATGGTGTCAAAGAGTGGCAGATACCAAGTAGCAGCACTTAACTACAAAAGGCAAGATAAGCATGCTTACAATAATAAGCAACAAAGCTAGAGTTTCGTTCAGAATGGCTTGACATGCAGAGGACTTGGGAAGTAGCTAATTATTCATGAGGCCCTTTGTTAGGGTGGAAACTTACTATGTGTTCGTGGCAGGTTGGAGAAAGAATTCTCACACAGAGTTTAGGATAGAAAGAAGTACAAAGTTTATTTATTTTCCCAGTAAGGAAAGAAAGGAGAGAGAGAGAGAAAGAGAGAGAGAGTGAAGGAAAGATGGAGTGGCCACGGCACACAGAGAAAGAAGTGAAAATTCCAGGCAGTTGAGGAAAAGCCCCTGGTGTTTTAAAGGGTAAAGATCGTATTTTTCCCCCTCTGCTTTAGCTGACTGATAACAGGAGCAGCAGTGTTTGCTTTTTCTATTTTTTTTCCCTTTTTTTCTGTGAAGCCAGCTTATCTGAGTCCTTGAAATGTGTTTCTTGCAGGAATTGAGGCAGAGAGTTGGAGTGGGGAGTTTTTACCCCTACTGTCTGCTTAGGGCTCTTCAAGGCTGAGAAAACAAAACTCTTAGAGAGAAGGAGTTAGGTCACAGGTGTTTTAATTAAACAAAGGGTAGTTGTGCTGTGAGTTTATTTCCCTTACCTTCTATTAGATAGGTTATTTTCCTCTGTTAGATAGGTTATTAGTAAGGCCACCTTTCAGCCTTGGACTAAAATAGATGAGCAGCCCAGTAAGGTCATACTGGATCTATTTAACATTATGGTTCCTTCCTCAATTCCCAAACCTGATTCAGTTCACAGAACAAGAGCCGCTTCAGAAAGGATCTTGTAATACCACTATAAATATATATTGTACGTCTTTCTTCCTAACTTTACCAAAAGGAATCTGAAGCCATTTATCAAAATAACTGTACACTGGGGAAAGAGCAATACCTATAACCTTTAGGAATCATTGGACACTGGCTTTGAGTTATACTAATCCCTAAGGATCCAGAAAGCTACTGAGGTTTACTGGTAAGAACAGGAGTTTAAAAACATCAGATGACAAAATGGAATTTTGGCCATCTCTCTGTTGGTGCAGTGGGTCTAGGAACCAATCCTGTGTTATTTCCCAAATCCCCCAATGCATGAGTTGGAATTATTACTTGGCAACTGACAGAATCTCCTCATTGGCTCTCTAACCTATAAAGCAAGGGCTATAATGGAAAAAAAGGCAAAGTGAAATCCTGTGGAACTTCCCTCTCTATTAAGATAGTAAACCCAAATTAATGTAGTATTCCTAGAAGAAGCACAGAGTAGTGACACCATCAAAGATATGTTCAGGGACTGTGATTTCTATCACATCCCATTTAAGCAGCCTATTTTGCCATTGCTGAAGAGTCAGGTCTTAGAGACTGACAGTGAATTATCTTCACCTTAATCAGTGAGAAACTCCAATTTGCAGCTACTGTTCTAGATGTAGTCTCTTAAAGAAATTGGAGCAAATCAACACAGTCCCAAGCACCTGGTGTGCAGTTATAAATCTGACAAATGTTTGTCTGCCCCTGTGCTACTAAGCAAGAAAGACCAGAAGAAATTTTTATTAACCTGGCAGGAACTGCTCTTACATATTTACTATTTTATTATAGGGATACATCAATTTTCTGTCATAATTTAGTACACTAAGACTTTGACCATCCCAAAGGACATCGCGCTTGTCTACATTATTGATAACATCATGCTGATAGGACATGGTCAGCAGGAACTCCAGATGTCTTGTTGGGCAAGTGATAAAACTCATGAATATCAGGCACCTGCTACCTCCGTAAAGTTTCTGGAGGCCCATTGGTTAGAAATATACTGAGGTATTTTCTCTCTCCAATGAGGAAGACACATTTCTGCATCTCACAGTCCCTACCACTAATAAAGAGGCACAGTACTGGGGGACTTCTTTGGGACTTGGTGGTAACCTATACCACACTTGAATGAGCAGGCTTAGCCCATTTACGAAGGAATTCGTAATTCTACCAACTATCAGTGAGACCCGGCACATTAAAAGGTTCTCTAGTATGGTCAGGCTACAGAGCAAAAAGTTCAGTCACTTGGGCCTTATGGCCAAAACAATCAATCGAAACTTAAAAATACCCAGAGCTGAATAAAATGAAAACACTCTATAACAAAAATTCTAAGCTATAATAAAAGCAGTATTTTGAGGGAAATTTATAGCCTTAAATACCTATAATAAAGAGGAAGCAAGTCAAAAAAAGTGATAACCATCTTTCTTAAGAAGTTATATTTTTTTGAAAAAAAGACCCAAGAGAATAAGCCCAAAGGAAGTAGAAGGAAAAAGATAATAAATATAAGACTGGAAACCAATGAAATAGAAAACAAAGATACGAAAGCAATAAGTCTGTCTATGGAAAAAGGTAACAAAATAAACCTTGGCAAGATTGATCAAGAGAAAAAGACAGTAATTGAAATAACATATGAATGAAAAAGGAGGGTATAACTACAAATGACAGTATTTTAAAAGATAACGAAGCAATGTTACCAATACCAAAAACCAACATTTTTGAAAACTTTGTAGAAATGGACAAATCCCTAGGAAAATATAGCTTACCACAATTTACTCAAAAAGAAATTTAAGGCAGGTGCTGTGGCTCACACCTCTAATCCCAGCTACTCAGGAGGCTGAGGTGGAGATCACTTGAGCCCAGGAGCTCATGACCAGACTGGGCAACATAGCAAGACTTCGTCTCTACAAAAATAAATAAATAAAAAATTTCAAAATCTTAAATCATCCTATAACTATTTTAAAATTTAAAGCAGTGACTAAAATCTTCCTGCAAAGGAAACATTAGGTCAAGACTGTTTATAGACAAGTTATACCAAGCTTCCAAGAAAGAGAAAATCTCAATTTTATAAAAATAGTTTCAGATAATAAAAAAAGAAGGAATACCACCCAACCTATTCTGCAAGGCAAGTACACCTCGACACTAGAACAAATAAATCAGGAGAAATAAAGATTACGGATTCTTTTAACTCATAAATACAGATGCAAAACTAACAAAATATTAGCAAATTAAACACAACACTATTTAAAGAAGACAACCTATCATACCAAATTGAATGTATTCCAGCTATGCAAGGATGGTTTATTATTAGAAAATATGTAAATGTACCTTACCATATTATAGAAAACCAAATAATCATTTGAATAGATAAGAAAAATCTTTAAATTTAAATCCCCTTATGATAAAAAAGAACACTCCTCTTAAATTAAAAATGAAAAGAGATAATTTGCTTTTTTTTTTCTTTTTTGACAGAGTCTCACTCTGTTGCCCTGAGTTGAAAGCCATGGCATCAGCCTAGCTCACAGCAACCTCAATCTCCTGGGTTCAAGCAATCCTCTTGGCTCAGCCTCCTTAGTAGCTGGGACTACAGGCATGCGCCACCATGCCCAGCTAATTTTTTCTGTTTTTAGTAGAGACCGGGTCTCACTCTTGCTCAGGCTGGTCTCAAACTCCTGAGCTCAAGCGATCCTCTCCCCTCAGCCTCCCAGAGTGCTAGGATTACAGGCATGAGCCACCGCACCAAGCCAAGGAGATATTTCTTAACCTGATAAAAAGTATCTGTAAAATAATCTAAAAGTTAGTATTGTATTAAATGAGCAAACGTTGTAAGCATTCTTTTTAAAATCAGGAATGAGACAAGGAAACCCATTATTACTACTTTTGTTCAATATTGTACCTGAAGTCCTATGCAGTGTAATAAGAGAATTAGAGATATAAAAATTGGAAAGGAAGAAACAAAATTGTGATTGTGTGCAGATTATATGTATATTATGTGATAATTTCTATAGAAAGCTGAAAGAGTATACCTTCACATTATTAGGAACACAAAAGAGTTTAGCAATGTGGCTGCATATAAGATTAATATGCAAGGCTCATTTGTATTTCTATTCACTAGCATCAAACCATTAAAAATGTACTTAAAGGGGCCGGGCACCGTGGCTCACGCCTGTAATCCTAGCACTCTGGGAGGCCGAGGCGGGCAGATCACTCAAGGTCAGGAGTTCAAAACCAGCCTGATCACGAGTGAGACCCCGTCTCTACTAAAAATAGAAATAAATTAATTGGCCAACTAAAAATATATAGAAAAAATTAGCCAGGCATGGTGGCACATGACTGTAGTCCCAGCTACTCGGAAGGCTGAGGCAGAAGGATTGGTTGAGCCCAGGAGTTTGAGGTTGCTGTGAGCTAGGTTGACGCCACGGCACTCACTCTAGCCTGGGCAACAGAGTGAGACTCTGTCTCAAAAAAAAAAAAAATGTACTTAAAGGGAAAACACAATTTACAATAGTATTAGAAATGTTAAGTATCTGGGAATAAATCTAATAAAAGGTGCATAAGATATATTTTTAAAAACCTAAATAAATGAAATATGCTGTATTTTGGATAGGAAGACTTAATATCTGAAAGATATTAGTTTCCCCCAAAGTGATCTATAAATAAAGTCAATGCAGTTTCAATTTATATTCCAATGTTTTCATGTGGCTTGATTATTAAAAAATTAATGTGGAAGACAAAGGGCCAATAATAGCCAGAACACAACAAAAGATAGAGAGCAAGTTTAAGGTATTTGCCTTGTCAGATATTACGAGTTATTATAAAGCTATAATATTAAAAATGTTTATTTCTGAAGCAGGGGTAGATCAAATGATCAATGGACTAGAAGACAGAAGATATGAGAAACAGACTCACCCATGATGTAAGACAGAGATGGCACATCTGCTCAGTGGGGAAAGTAGGCGCTATTCAATAAATGAAGCTGATAAAAATGGTTGCCATATGGAAAAAGATAAAATAGGCCCTTGCCTCACACTACATCCAAAAACCAACTTCCAATGGATTACGGATTTAAAAGTCAAAAATAAAACTTTAAAGCTCTTTGTAGAAAACATGGATAAAAATCTTGTAATCAGTGGGGTGGGGAAATACTTTTTAACAAGACACTAAAAGAGGCCGGGTGCAGTGGCTCACGCCTGTAATCCTAGCACTCTGGGAGGCCGAGGCAGGAGGATTGCTTGAGGTCAGGAGTTCGAGACCATCCTGACCAAGAGCGAGATCCTGTCTCTACTAAAAATAGAAAAAATTAGCTGGGCATGGTGGTGCATGCCTGTAGTCCCAGCTACTCGGGAGGCTGAGGCAGGAGGATCGCTTGAGCTCAGGAGTTTGAGGTTGCTGTGAGCTAGGCTGACGCCACGGCACTCTAGCCCGGGCAACACAGTGAGACTCTGTCTCAGAAAAAAAAAAAGACATTAAAAAATTGATAATTTATTTTTTTAATTGACACATTGTACATATTCATGGGGTACAAATTGATGTTCCAATACATATCTATGTTGTATAATGATTCAGTCAGGGTAGTTAGTGTATCCATCACCTTATGCATTTATCATTTCTTTGTGTTGAGAACATTCAAAAGCCTCTCTTCTAGATATTTGGTAATATACAATATTTTACTGTTAACCATGGTCACCCTACTATGCAATAGAACACTAGAATTTATTCTTCCTATCTAATTGTTACTTTGTACCCATTGACTAACTTCTCCACAGCTTCTTCTTTCTCCTCCCCTCCCCAGTCTTTGGTTACCATTGTTTACTCTCTGTTTCTATGACATCAACTGTTTTTCTTTTAGATTACACATGAGTGAGATCATGTAATATTTGTCTTTCTGTATCTGGCTTATTTCACTTAATATGATGTCCTCCAGGTTCACTCATGTCATTGCAAATGACAGGATTTCATTCTTTTTTATGGTTGAATAGTATTCTGGTGTGAATATGTACCACATTTTCTTTATCCATTCATCTGTTGTTGGACACGTAGGTTAATTCACATGTCTCAGCTATTGTAAATAGTGCTGCAATAAACATGAGAGTGCAGGTATCTCTTCAACATACTGATTTCATTTCCTTTGGTTATATATCCAGTAGTGAGAATGCTGGATCATATAGTAGTTGTATTTTTAATTTTTTGAGAATCCTCCATACTGTTTTCCATAATGGCTCTACTAGTTTACAATCCCACCAACAGTGTATAAGTGTTCTCTTTTCTCCATGTCCTTGCCAAAACTTGCTTTCTTTTGTCTTTTTGATAGTATCCATTCTAACTGGAGTGGAGAGGCATCTTATTGTGGTTTTGATTTGCATTTCCCTGATGATTAGTGATGTTGAGCATTTTTCCATATATCTATTGGTCTTTTGTATGCCTTCTTTTGAGAAATGTCTATTAAGATCTTTTGCCCATTTTTAAAGGTTTATTATTATTTATTTTATTTCAAATATTAAAGAGTACAAGTGTTTTTGCTGCATGGATGAATCATAATGCTGAAGTCAGGGCTTTTAGTGTGCCCATAGGTAGAACAGGGTACATTGTACCCAGTAGGTAAGTTATTATCCCCCACACTCCCTCCCACCCTCCCCCTTTTTTAGTTTCTAATGTTCTTTATACCACTTTAAGTTGTTAGGGTTTTTTGCTGTTAAGTTCCTTATATATTCTGGATATTAACCCTTCCTCAGATGTATAGTTTCAAAAATATTTTCTCCTATTTTGTAGGTTGCATCTTCATTCTGTTTATTGTTTCGTTTGTGGTGCAAAAGCTTTTTAGTTTGATGCGATCCCATTTGTATATTTTTGCTTTTATTGTCTGTGCTTTTGAAGTATTATTTTAAAAACTTTTGCCTGGCTCAATGTCATGAAGTATTTCCCCTATGTTTTCTTCTAGCAGTTTCATAATTTTCAGTTTTACATTTAAGTCTTTAATCCATTTTGAGTTGATTTTTGTGTATGGTGAGAGGTAGAGGTCTAGTCTCATTCTTCTGTATATGGATATCCAATTTCCCCAGCACCATTCATTGAGGACACAGTTTATTCCTCAATGTGTGTTCTTGGTATCTTTGTTAAAAATCAGTTGGCTGTATAAGCATGAATTTATTTCTGGACTCCTTATTCTGTTCTGTTTGTGTATGTGTATGTTTTTATGCCAATATCATGCTGTTTTGGTTACTAAACATTCATAGCGTATTTTAAAATCAGGTAGTGATGCCTCTAACCTTATTCTTTTTTTTCTTTTTGTTTTTTTGAGACAGAGTCCCACTCTGTTGCCCGGGCTAGAGTGAGTGCCGTGGCATCAGCCTAGCTCACAGCA
>VBSM01003151.1:1373590-1387817 GCA_008086735.1 Cheirogaleus medius | reverse complement strand
CAGGAGTTTGAGGTTGCTGTGAGCTAGGCTGATGCCACGGCACTCTAGCCTAAGTGACCCCCTAGGCTAACCTAACCTTTCTGTACTCACAACTCCTCCCATTTGGCACCCTCCAGCATCCACTGCTTGCCACTCCTAAGGTGAGTCCCCTCCAGGAAGCACCCTAGGCACTGAACCATTCCCTCCTTCTCTCTTAAATCCCATCACACATTTTCCTCCCTCTATTCCATTTTATCAGAACCCTGCTTCCTATTTGATCTAAGCTATTTGAATCAAGATGTGGATATCTGATAACAGTTTAATGCATTCCTTTACTCAGATCGTTAATTGTGCCTTAAATAGCAACAGACCATTTCTCAGAGAAATGGGAAGGGAGGGGGCACATTGTGACAGGATCAGCAGAAAGGGGAAATAGTTAACGGCCTTCCTGTCCCTTTCTAAGCACAGTAGAGGCCACAGAGTGAGCAGATGAAAACCTGGGCCTGACTGAGGGAGATGATGATTCTCAAAGAATCAAAAGGTACCAATGGTCACAGGAATAACTACCATTTCTAGGTAACTGCGGACCAAGCCCTGCATTAAAAAAAAATAGCTATTTGATTCTCACAATAATCCTGTGAGAGAGATGTTAGCTTTGCCTCCACATTACAATCGATGAAACCGAAGCTCAGGGAGGTTGATTTCCTCAAAATCCCAAAGCTAATAAATGGCACGGCCAGGATTTGAACGCAGCCTATATAACTCCAGAGTGTCTACCCCTGACCATTACCCTTGACTGTCTTTTACCAGATAAACTAAATGAAAATTCAAGAGTAGTTTCTTCCCAAGTTTGGATTTCGTGCTTCATGATACGAATAGTGTATATTACAGGAAGTACACATTTGCCTCTAAGATCATTAAGTTATTCTTTTTTTTTTTTTTTTTTTTTTTTTTAGACAGAATCTCACTCTGTTGCCCAGGCTAGAGTGCCATGGCGTCAGCCTAGCTCACAGCAACCTCAAACTCCTGGGCTCAAGCGATCTTCCTGCCTCAGCCTCCCGAGTAGCTGGGACTACAGGCATGCGTCACCATGCCCGGCTAATTTTTTCTATCTATTTTTAGTTGGCCAATTAATTTCTTTCTATTTTTAGTAGAGATGGGGTCTCCCTCTTGCTCAGGCTGGTTTCAAACTCCTGATCTTGAGTGATCCTCCAGCTTCAGCCTCCCAAAGTGCTAGGATTACAGGCGTGAGCCACCGCGCCTGGCTAACTTATTCTTAAATGTATGAAGTAGAGAGGAATGATGGAGACAGCACTACTGTGAGCAGTTGGATAGCCATGAAAAGAATTTTGGCTTTTTGATCATAAGAACCTCTCCTTGGGATATGTATGTATAGGCGTGGGTGTGTGCACACACAAGCGTGTATGCCTAGGTGCAAACACTTACGCATGTATACACAGTACACTGACATGTAGGTGTTCCAGGATGTGATTAGGGGTCATTGTGGTTGTTGATCTCCAAGATGGTCCCCAGTGATCCCTGCCTCTGATGTTCGCGCCCTTGTGAGGTCCCCTCCCTCATTGTACAAGAGTTGGTCTGTGTAAGCAGTCGAACACGAAGTGATGTCGTTACTTACAACATTAGGTTATAAAAGATATTTTGGCTTCTGTCTTGGGATCTCTGTCTCTCTGTCACTCTCCGCATAAAGCCAGCTGTCAGGTTGTGAGCAGCGCTATAGGAAGGTCCACATGGTGAGGAACTGAAGGCTCCTCATGACATCAGGAGCTTGAAAGTAGATATTTTAAATAAAGTCAAGTTTTCAGATGACTGCAGCTCTGGCTGATAGCTTGACTGAAACCTCCAGAGGCAGAACAACCCAACTAAACTGGATTCTGAATTCCTGATCCTCAGATATCATGAGATAATAAATGTTTATTGTTTTAAGCTGGTACATCTTGGAGAAATGTGTTGTGCTGCAATAGATAACTAATACAGCTTCAAAATATCACCTACCTTAAAATATCTTCCCATAGTGCCTAAAATTCTCAAAATAGGTACTTAAATATTGAAGATACTATCTACTCACAAATGTTTGGGGATGCTTATTTATTTTGAAGAGGGTAGAATATGGTAGAGGAAGTCAATATTGGCCCTAAATATCTTCATATAAAATAAATTATCCAAAATATTTGTCACCTACAAAGCCCTGCAAAAATACATGGGAAATTCTTTGTTTTTATCTTATTTGTTTTGCCTTACTTTAAGTCTTTTTTTAGGTTCCTAGTTAAAAGTAACATTTGCTCATTGTATTAATAGAAAATTTTGAAAATATAATACCAATCCAGAAGTAAACACTATTAATCAGGCTTAATAAGAGCCAAAGAACAGATAAGTCGAGCAGCAGATGAGATCAAATGGAGGAGTGAGAACTGAAAACCAATTTTCCTAAATTAATAAGTTTTGTGTAGGACAGTGATTTTTCAACATGTCAAACTCTACACCCTAATTTTTCTAACAAATATTTATAATGTTCGCTTTACCATTCCAAAATGAAATTCATAAATAATATAATGCTTTTATATACATAATTTGAAAAAAAATAGCATGATGCCCTAACTGTAATATAAAGGAGAAAAGAAATGGACAGTAATTAAAAATAAAATTTTATTTTTATGGATTTTAGTATGTATATGATTTGATATGACTACACTAGGAAACATAATGAAGAGGTCAGAGGTCTACCTTGAATGTGATGCTGTATGTGGAGATGGATTTGGGGGTGTTGTATTGGTGTTTTGAACACTACAAGCCCCTATGCCAACCAGAAGACAATGAAGTGACATCTCTAAAATACTTGAAAGAAAGAAGCTATCAACCCATAATTCTATACCCAGTGAAATTATCTTTCAAAAATGAAGGAGAAATAAAGACATGTTCAGAAAAAAGCTGCGAGTATTCATTGCCAGTAGACCTGCAGTACAAGACATGTTAAAGAAGTTCTTCAGGAAAAAGGAGTGTGATACCACACAGATACTTGGATGTATGGAAAGAAATGATAAGTACCAGAAATGGTAAAAAAATGAAGGCAAATACCATGAGAAGCATTGCCATCTATAACATGATTTTCCAAAATGGTGACTGCAACTTGCTAAGGCTGTGTGAACTTGAGTGAGTTTAACTTCTCTGTTCCTCAGTTTTTTCATCTGTAAATGGGAATAATAATAGTATATACCTTTTAGGGTATAGTGAGGATTAAATAAGTTAATATATGTAATGTGCTTACAACAGTGGCTGGCACATAGTGAATTGGATAAATGTTCGCTATGGGTAGTAGTAGAGTTATAAACAAAATAAAGTAAAATCTTTCTTCAGTAGACAGTTTCAATCCTAGAAAATTCAGCATATATTAAAACTATGTGAGACATACTTTGTGTTTACAAGTAAAAGACTTAGGTTCTAGGCTCAGATAATTATAAAGATGTCTTACACCTACCTGAACATCTTGAGTGGCATTCAAAAGTCTTGTGGGATGTGAATAGGACAATTCTTCATTGTGTGGGAATGTCTTCCTCATTGCAGGACATCTAGCATCGCTGACCCTTCCTCTTACCTGATGTACCCTCCAACATTTTAACAACCAAAAACACTGAGAAAATTCCAAATGTCCCTGCTGGCAATATAATTCTATTGTGAAGCCTAATCTAGGAGCAGGCTTGGGTACCATTTACCATTACCCTAAAGGCAACGGGATAGACAGCTGGTTTCTGGGAAGGAGAGTTTCTCCACATTCCAAATGTAATTCTATCTCGATCCAGGTTCAAATGCTATCTCTGTTATTTATTTATTTATTTGAGACAGAGTCTCACTGTGTCGCCCAGGCTAGAGTGCCGTGGCGTCAGCCTAGCTCACAGCAACCTCAAACTCCTGGGCTCAAGCGATCCTCCTGCCTCAGTCTCCCAAGTAGCTGGGACTACAGGCACGCGCCACCATGCCCGGCTAATTTTTTCTATATATTTTTAGTTGGCCAATTAATTTCTTTCTATTTTTAGTAGAGATGGGGTCTCACTCTTGCTCAGGCTGGTTTCAAACTCCTGACCTTGAGCGATCGTGCCCTCCTCGGCCTCCCAGAGTGCTAGGATTACAGGCGTGAGCCACCGAGCCCGGCCTCTCTGTTATTTATTAGCTATGTGATCTTGGGCTAGTCTCAATCTCTCTGTGCTTTGGTTTCTCATTTGTAAAATGTGGTAGTAATAGCTCCTACCTTACAAGGTTGTGAGGATTAAATTGGATAACATATGTAGAGCATTTGACAAAGTACCTGGCACATAACAAATAATACTAGTAGTTGTTAACATCACTGTATGCCATTAGAGGAAAAGAGTTATCCCTTGTGGCAGAGACCGTTAGTGCCCACCAAATACTCCATGTATTCCCTTACATTTTCCAGCCTCCTTTGCAGTTAGGGTGAGGCCTCGTGACTGGTTCTGAGCAGAAGTGATGTGTCATTTACAGGCTGCAGTAGCTAAGATCTGGTGTGCTGCCTCAGTGTCTCTCTTGTCCACACTGGTCTTGCACGAGAAAGAAATAAGCCTCTGATCAGTTCATCCTTATTTGACAGATGAGGAAATCAAGGTACAAAGTTATAAGATCAAACTGGCATTCATATGCAGTAACTTTCAGTCGCATATATACTGTGTAAAAGGTCCTTGACATAAGCAAGAATTATGTTTCCAAATCTCCAAATTCCTCATTGCATGTAATATCCCTCATAAAACTATATCTAGTAAGTACAGAACAGTAGAACCCTGTTGAAACGAAGGTGCTAGGCGGCCAGTTAGGTTCACTTGCTAGCTAGGCGACTCTTTTCCATACTCTAGCCTCCAATGGGAAATTCAGTTTGATGCCTTAGCAAAATGACAAACTTGTCCACCATGAACCTGAAGTGTCATTCCTTTTTTTTTTTTTTTTTTGAGACAGAGTCTCACTCTGTCACCTAGGCTAGAGTGCCGTGGCATCAGCCTAGCTCACAACAACCTCAAACTCCTGGATTCAAGCAATCCTTCTGCCTCAGCCTCCCGAGTAGCTGGGACTACAGGCATGCGCCACCATACCCAGATAATTTTTTCTATATTTTTTCGTTGTCCTGCTAATTTCTTTATATATATATATGTTTTTTAGTAGAGACGAAGTCTCACTCTTGCTCAGGCTGGTCTCGAACTCCTGAGCTCAAATGATCCGCCTGCCTCTGTCTCCCAGAGTGCTGGGATTACAGGCGTGAGCCACTGCACCTGGCTCTGAAGTGTTATTCTTAAAGAGTCAAGACAACAAATTATGAAGTCATATACGTTAAAGATCTACTATGCACAAGTCACAGAATGTTAGAGATGGATGTGGCTATTGGACGTCATGTCATCCAATGCCTATACTTTACACATTAGGAAACTGAAGCCAATAAGGGAAAAGTTGTTATAGCCAAGATGATCATGGTAGATAATAGCAGTCCTAGGATAATACCGCAGGCCAACTACCTCCTTAAATCACTAATCTTTCCACTACCTCTGACATATGACAACCTATATATGGATTTGTTTCCCCTTTCTTTGATATAGGTCCATGGAGGTTGAAATAGCACACCATAATGAGCTGAGAAAAAGGCTTAGATTTCATTGAAATATAAGAAAAGCTAGTTAAGAATATGTAAAACTTGCCGGGCGCGGTGGCTCACACCTGTAATCCTAGCTCTCTGGGAGGCTGAGGCAGGTGCATCACTCGAGGTCAGGAGTTCGAAACCAGCCTGAGCAAGAGCGAGACCCCGTCTCTACTATAAATAGAAAGAAATTAATTGGCCAACTAAAAATACATAGAAAAAATTAGCCAGGCATGGTGGCGCATGCCTGTAGTCCCAGCTACTTGGGAGGCTGAGGCCGAAGGATCACTTGAGCCCAGGAGTTTGAGGTTGCTGTGAGCTAGGCTGACACCACGGCACTCTAGCCCGGGCAACAGAGTGAGACTCTGTCTCAAAAAAAAGAAAAAAAAAAAAGAATATGTAAAACTATCCAGGAAAAGAACATTCACACACCAAATCCCTACCCAGAATCCCCTAAAATCATTTGTGTGAAGAAAATGCATTATTTTCCCAGCATGGGCTTGCACAGATGTAGCTACCCTGGTACCCAGTAACTTCTGAAGTAACTTGTTTGGCAATAAGGATATGGCATAGGGCTAGGGGCAAGAATGTGGCCTATTAATATATTGTGAAAGTACTAGCTGGTTCATAGAAGAAAAATGGTCCCAACTTGTTTCTTGCATTCCTAACCCTTGAGTCTGATCGAGTGACCAACTCAGCTTGATTCTTTGGTCTCCAGAAGCAACAAGAACCAGAGGCTTTTCATTCATCCCCGAGGGCTCACATCTCCAGCTAAATATCTGTACTGTCACTTCGGCCTCTCCATCTTCAGTCTTAGGACCACGAAAGAAGGGCAAACATCATCGGAATGGAATGTGCCTTGCTCCCAAACTCCCTTTCTGTGCAAAAGCTCCTATCTTGCTCTCTCCAGTCCTACTGCCAGATTGTTTTTTATTTTTATTTTTTATTTATTTTTTTGAGACAGAGTCTCACTCTGTTGCCCTGGCTAGAGTGCCGTGGCATCAGCACAGCAACCTCCAACTCCTGGGCTCAGGCGATCCTCCTGCCTCAGCCTCCCGAGTAGCTGGAACTACAACCATGCACCACCATGCCCGGCTAATTTTTTCTATATATATTTTTAGTTGGCCAATTAATTTCTTTCTAGTTTTAGTAAAGACGGGGTTTTGCTCTTGCTCAGGCTGGTTTCGAACTCCTGACCTTGAGCGATCTGCCTGCCTCAGCTTCCCAGAGTGCTAAGATTACAGGTGTGAGCCACCGTGCCCGGCTTTACTGCCAGATGGTAAACTAGTAAATCCCAGCACAAGTATCTGAAGACCATACAGGCCCAGTGGCCCTGTTCAGGCCTTGGGAGCCTGAACACTGTTAAACACCAGGGGCTGGATTACAGCAGGCAATGCTGGGGAGGCTCCGTTTATAAACAGAACTTTTTTTTTTTTTTAAGTATATTCTGTGAACTTCGGTATCATCTACATCTAGAAACGGAATCTTTTCTTTCCTTGGTCGGTAGGGGGTGGGCAGAAAGGGCCTAGTGGATGTACCTGCCAGAATACCACCATTATGCAGGATGCTGACGAGGCAAAATGTGGTGCATACCCAAGTGGGTTTTGTCAGGTTTTCCAGTTCTCAGTGGTTTAGTGAAATCATTAGTGAACTCCCGCAAGACCCCAAAATGCATATCATCTGGTCCTGCTGATTGGTGTATATTCTGAGTTTGTTCCCTTGCCTGCATTTTTATCAATAGCTATTGCTCAGATTTTTCTTACTGCCTGTTTTTTACTCTTTTTCTGTTGTTTTCTAAGAATGATTTTAATTGTATATATGCATGCATATAGATACATACACACACATATTACATATATATATATACACACCTGTGGTTGTGGGTTGTAATTGTGTGTGTGCAGGTGTGTGTGGTGTATGTGTAGTAACCGTAGTCATTTTTAGGAGAATTGCTATTTAAAGACCTGATCTCCCTCAAGCACAAGTACACTAAATAAGACCTTTACAATTAAGTAGTTCTTTTTATATTGCAATGCCCCTATTTTCCAGCTCAAACCAACTCCCTGTTTAGTGTTCTAGCTGCCTCAAGGTTTAGAGAGAATACAGTTTGGGGATAGAAAATGCTTTAAGGCAGTGGTTTTCAGACTTCAACATAACATCAGAATCCCCTAAAGGGCTTGTTAAAACACAGATTGTTGAGCCCACCTCAGTTTCTGATTCAGTAGGTCTAGTGGGGGCGGGATGCTGAGAGTTTGCATCTCTAACAAATTCCCAGGTGATGCTGATGCGGTTGGTCCAGGCACCACACTTTGAGAACCACTGTTGATGCAAACCCGCCTGCCTGACTCTGACTCTGATTCCATAGTTCAAAAATGGCTCCCAGGGTCCAGAGCAAGAGAGGAAAAGAAGACGCCTGTTTGCATGTGCCAATCTGAGGGAAAGGACTGTACGGTTTCATCCCATCCCTCTCCTACAACTAAGCATTTGCACAGGAGGTGGTAACTTGCACCTGTGGTAAGAAGTAAGGGGAGAAATATGAAATAGCATATACCAGTTAGCCTGTCCATGTTTGCTGATCACTGGTCTTCAGACTATGATCGATAAAGAAAAAAAATTAGTTGTCAGTCCACCTCTGCCCTTGGCAAGCTTAATGCTGCAGGTCTCAAACTTCGGTGTGAAAATTCAGAGGGCAGGGCCTCTCACCAGACCTACCTAATGTGAATCTCAGGGCACTGACCCAGAATTCCCATTTTAACAAGTGATTCTGGTGCAGGTGGCATAAGGACCACACTTTGAGAAGCACTGTTCTAATAATAAAAAGCCAAAACACATAGGAAAGAGACCAGAAAAATGCATATAAGAAAATCTAGAGGCAAGTGTCATTTTGTATAGTGCAGGCAACATACTCAGGGCTAGCAAGCTAATGGAGTAATCAGAGGAAAATTTGGTCCTACAAATGGTATTTTAGGATTTTTGGAAACGTACCTAGTAAACACAAATTTGTTTAGTAAAGAAATTCTCTCCAGCACAGAATAAGGCACTGAAAAATGTCTGAGTTATGTAATGTTTTTATATAAAAATTGACACATTTCTTCAAAACATTTGTATCATATTAACTAAATGCATCCTCAATAATACCTCTGTGAGCTCACCTTGCCCCCATATGACAGATAAATAAATAGAAACCTAAAGACTGCTTTGCCTCAAGTCACACCACAAGTTAAGGGATTGAGCTAAAATTAGAACTCAGGCTTCAGGACTTCTGTCCAGAGACCATTATGTTGCCCGGTTGAAATAACAGAAAGATGTAGCTGAAAAGTACACTTCATAGTCTACTAGGTTGGCATCATTTTAGGTGCTACACCATATTTTTGTCCTGGAAGCTCATAAAACATGGTGCTAGTTAACAGGAACCAGAATAAACAAGCAGATTGCTTCCTCCACTTAGGTGTGTTTTGCCTTCTGGGCTGTTTTGCAAAATTCTCCAAGAGTGCAGTCATAGAAGGGAATGGGGAGGGAGGAAGGGAGAGCCACCAGCCAGGCCCATTGCTCTTTGCATTATCATTGTTTCAGGAACACAACAGAAGAGTCTGCTCTGCTACAAGTTCTTAAAAAAATTTTTTTGTGTGTTGGGGAACATGAGCAGAATCTGGTGTTCCTTTGCCGCCTGCAAACTGCATTTACCTGAAGCAGCTGTCCCTAATTATTAGAAACCCTTGTATATCTGATATGGCCCCATCTGTCTATACAGTGAATAGCTTTTGCTAAATCAAAAATCAAGGAGGAAAGACATATCAGACCAGTTAGGGCCATGTTTAAAGAGCAATACAGTTGCTCTGTTGTTGGTTGGAGCATGCAGCACTCTCTAAATTTAAAGATCATGACAGAGAGCTGTCTCGAAGACCACCCGACCACAGGAATTAGAGGGCCCAAAGGTACTGACTAGAGCAATAGACTTGTATAAATATCAGATGTTGCGGGGAGGGAGCCTCTAAATCTAACTGAATCCTTCCTATCCTTCTGACCAGGTTGAAAGGCATGTATTTCATCCCTACTTGCCTTCCTGATTCCTAAACCTCATTAGATGTGAAAAAGAACCCCCATTCTCCCATTTCCTACCTAATTACTGGGGGAAGATAGACATTTTGGAATGAGTTTTTATTGATTTGCTTCTTGCGTAATCTATTAGCATTCCAACTTGTCAGAATACTTGTTGTTCTGTAGCATTTGGGCAGGGAGGAGCTATAAATAAATAGAACTGTGAGAGTGCAGCCCGCTGTCAGCATGGCTTGCAAGCCATCCCATTATAAAACCACACTCCGGAGTTTGCCTTATTACCTTCCACATTCAGTAGCTGGCCTCTGCCCAAGGTTAGACTGGAATACCTTAGGTACTTGACATTTCACCTTCCATTTCTTTCAGCTCTTATTTGTTTTTCGTCTACTGCAGGGAGTGAGAGAGAGAAGCCTCACTTCACAGGATCCAGAGACAATTGAAGGAAAATAAGGGTGCTGGATGCAAACGAAAAGAAAAGAAAATGCAGACATTATTTATTTATTTATTTATTTTGCCTACTATACAACAGTGCTCAGTATCAAGGACAGAAGCAAAGCAGTACATAAGTAACAAACTTTCATCAGGGCCTGATCTTTTGAAACTGTTTCCTCACCTTTCAAGATACACAGGTAGTGCAACAGATCAAATCAATATGGTTTTCTATATTCCTGACATGCCGCAAAGCTCTCCCTGGGCAAACAGTTATTTGCAAAGCAACATCAAACACCCCCTCCACTTGTATTCCCCGATGTATTTTCACGGGATGGCCATGTGCAACTATCCTGCCTGGACTTCATGTGGTCTACAGCCTCCAGTTTGTTTTGATTTTGAGCAAAAATCACAGTGGTCTTCTCTAATTGCCACAGCACTGGGACACAGGCTGGCTGTTGTGGGAGGAGAAGTAGATAACTGTGCTCCAGATCTGGCTGGGAAAGCTGCAGTTGAACTCCCTGATTTCCGAGGGAAAGCCACTCTGTATGGCCTCTTCTTCCTTTCTTTTCCTACTTCCAGTTTGCCCTTTCTGCCCTCCCAGCAGATAAAGTGAGTTTTTGAAGGGGAAAAAAAAAGAGAGAAACCCCCTTTTTTTGCTTTATCCCTGCTACCAAGTCATACATGCCAAATGGGGTTTACACAACCTCTCTCACATTTCTCTTAGAAGAAATGAATGTGAGTTGACATGCCAAGATCAGACCTTGAAGGGGTGACCCGGATGCAGAGTCTAGCTCATTCATTTAATGCGTATACCATTGTTTTTTTGTTTTTGTTTTTGTTTTTGAGACAGAGTCTTACTTTGTTTCCCAGGCTAGAGTGAGTGCCGTGGCGTCAGCCTAGCTCACAGCAACCTCAAACTCCTGGGCTCGAGCGATCCTCCTGCCTCAGCCTCCCGAGTAGCTGGGACTACAGGCATGTGCCACCATGCCCGGCTAATTTTTTCTATATATTTTTAGTTGGCCAATTAATTTCTTTCGATTTTTATTAGAGACGGGGTCTCGCTCTTGCTCAGGCTGGTCTCAAACTCCTGACCTTGAGAGATCCGCCCGCCTGGGCCTCCCAACGTATACCATTGTTACAAACAATAAAAATAAATAGCTATCACTTATTGATTATTTACAGTTGCTAAGCACTTTACATGTTATCCAATTTCCCATCCTCACTAATTAGTATTATTGCCTGTAGTTTTCAGTTTTGGAAACTGAGGCATGAAGGAGTTAAACAACTTTCCCAAGATCACATAGCCAGTAAGTAGTGATATTGAGACTTGAAACCGGATACCTGTGACTTCAAAGCCTGTGCTTTTAATCACTATATTTTAAAGCCCTCAAAGATTAGCTCCGACAAGAGGTAAAAACTCATCTAAAAGAAGACATAGTTTGAAATTATTATTGTACTTTTCTCTTTTGCCTTTTTAAGTACTTAACTTACAGCCTGGTTTGCCTGAGGTAGCCATTTGGGGAGAAGGCAGGGATGGATAGCAGAGAGATTAACATTTATGACAGAGGGAGAAGAAATGAACAGAGAAAGACAGGGCAATATATTTGCTTCTGACATGTAAAATAGGATCATGCAGTCGTGCAATAGCTTTATAAGCCAGGCTATTGTCTTATGACAGTATCAATAGTGTAATTGATGAAATTTTTTATTACTGCTTGAATGTTTCCACACACACAAATTACATGTAATTCTATGTTTAAAAAAATACATGTGTGTACCCAAATTCCTTTATCTCCTCCTTTAGAAAAATCAAGGGCTAAGTTTTAAGGACTGATCTCATAGAGCAACCCCTCTCCCAAATTATCCATTTCCCTGTGACAGCTAGGCCAACTATATGGTAGAAGGGGGATACAATCTAGGGGAGATAAAAGAACATTCCACCCCTCCAGCCTTGAGGAACTGTGGGAGGAAGAAGGAAGAGAGAAAGGTAGGAAAGGGAGATGAGTCTACAGGGAGAATCACAGCAAGGTGAGTGAGGGTAATGCTACTCCCCACTTGAAACTATGGGAGGAGGCTGCCTCACAGACTTCCCTCTAACTTCCAGTATAGGACCAACTACATTAAAGTCTCCTTGGCGAGGCAGAAAGACCCCCTGAAATTTCTTTCCCCAGCTGCCCTTAGTTTCTATGAGGAATAAACGCTGAGGTGAGACCCAATGGGTCTGTCATGAGAACCACTGTGGCAAAAAAAATGAGCCCACTACAGAGACAGGCCAGGGGACAAGATGGAAGAGCTGGCAGAGACCCAGAGTCTATAAGTAATGGAAACAGAGAGGACACAGAGGCAACCAGGCCACGTTACTGGGCCCTGGCCAAACTGAGAAAAGAAAAGCAAATCACAATTGATGAAATTGTAACCTGCAGCTGTAAATACCAATAGAATAAGCAGTAAACAGGTGACAAGGGACATCAGTTAGCCACCAAAATAGCCAGAGGACAGTATAAAGGCTACGTGGATCCAATAATCCCCATCTTCCCCTTAACACCAAGAGGTTCCACAAGATCTCTCCCCATATACTCAGACACCAGCTTATGGAAAGGAGGGGATGTTTATATAAGATGGCATTTTTATCCAAGAGAAACTGAAAACTGTATCTAAAGGGATCATTTATTCTCAACATGGAGGAAGCAGGATAAAAATATTAAAAATTAATAAAGGGATCATTTAAATTGGAGGTTAGCAAACTACAGCCTGCGGGCCAAATCTGCAAACAGTTTTAGTAAGTAAAGTTACATTATAACTTAACCTTAGCCATTCCTGATCATTTACATACTGTCTATGGCTGCTTTAGCTCTGAGGGTTGAGTACAGTCATCCCTCCGTATCTGTGGGTTCTGCATCTGTGGATTCAACCAACCATGGATTGAAACTATTTCGGAAAAAATAATTCCACAAAGTATCAAAAAGAAAAACTTGAATTTGCTGCGTGCTGAGTACTACATTGAATCCACACACATGAAATGATATTTAGGCATTGTATTAGGTATTATAAGTAATCTAGAGATGATTTAAAGTATACAGTAGGGTACACCATTTTATATAAAGGGCTCGAGCATCCATGGATTTTGGTATATGAGGGGGTTCCTGGAACCAATCCCCCATAGATATCAAGGGATGATTGTATTTGCAACAGAGACCATATGGCTCACAAAGCTTAAAATATTTATTATCTAGTTCTCTACAGGAAATGTTTGCCAATCCTTGGTTTAAATTACCAAATTAAGTTTTAAACCACATTGGATATTTATGGTTTTGGTACCCAGCCACATTTCTAGGCTCAAGAGAAAGACACAATTGTACAAGTTGATTTTCTTTGTGTCTAAGTTGTACTGTGCACTATATCTGCAATCCTGCTACAACTATTTCAGATAATAACCCTTTATAAGTACATAGCACTTTAGAGCTTATAAAGTGCATTCACATCCATTGGCTTATCTAATCCTCACAAAAATCCCTGTGAGAAAGGTGTTATTAGCCCCATTTTATAGACAAGAACATAGCTGAGTCTCAGTGAGGTTAAGTGACTTGCTTAAGGCCACATATCTAGTACATATGAGCTCAGGGATTCTGATTACATGTCTACTGTGTTTCCCACCATACCGCAGCCAAACTACTAGGAATATCAATTCCAGTTCAACCAAAGCAGAATCAGCATGTTCTTACAAACTTAGAAACTAACTCTCCACCTTTTCTGAGTTGTCAAAGTAGATTCTTTTTAGCCTGAATGTGGAACCAATACCTTCTAAGGAGTTTGCTGTCTTATTTATTTGCTGTTTGACAGATGGAAAGCTTGCCACCTGCTTTACTTGGAGCCCTTTTCCAAAAGAGTAGGTAGGATAGCATCGTTAAGAGTACATGCAGGCTCTGGAATTGGATTGACCTGAGTTCAAGTCTAGCTCTGCCACTTCCCAGCTATATGACCTTGAAAACATTACTTAACTTCTCTGGGCCTCAATTTCCTCACTGTTAAAATGAAGGGTTTTTTGTTGTTGTTGTTTTGTTTTTGAGACGGAGTCTCACTCTGTTGCCCAGGCTAGAGTGCCGTGGCGTCAGC
>VBSM01003151.1:1359032-1369378 GCA_008086735.1 Cheirogaleus medius | reverse complement strand
TATAGTTTCATGTCTTAGGTTTAAGTCTGTTATCCATCATGAGTTGATTTTTGTGAGATGTGAAAGGTGCGGATCCTGTTTCAGCCTTCTACATGTGGCTATCCAATTTTCCCAGCGCCACTTATTGAATAAGGATTCTTTTCCCCAGTGTATGTTTTTGTCTGCTTTGTCAAAGATTAGAGGGCTATATGAGGATGATTTTATATCTGGGTTCTCAGTTCTGTTCCATTGGTCTATGTCTCTGTTCTTGTGCCAGTACCATGCTGTTTTAGTTACTATAGCCTTGTCTTATAGCTTGAAGTCTGATAAATTGAGGCCTCCCAATTTGTTCTTTTTGCTTAAGATTGCTTTTGCTATACAGAGTCTTTTCTGGTTCCATACAAAGCATACAGTTATTTTTTTCTAGAGCTGCAAAACAATGACATCAATATTTTAATGGAGATTGCATTGAATCCGTAGATCACTTTGGGTAGTATAGACATTGTAACAATGTTCATTCTGCCCATCTATGAGCATGATATGTTTTTCCATTTGTTTACATCCTCTGAGATTTCCTTCCTCAGTGTTCCATAGTTTTCCCTATAAAGGTCTTTCACCTCCTAGGTTAAATATATTCCTAAGTATTTTATTTTCTTTGTGGCTATTGTGAATGGCATTGAGTCTTTGATTTGATTCTCAGCTTGGCTGTTGTTGGCAAATATGAAAGCTACTGATTTGTGTACATTGATTTTGTAACCTGAGACTTTGCTGAATTTATTTATCAGTTCTAAGAATCTCTTGGCAGAATCTTTGGGGTTTTCTAGATATAAGATCATATCATCAGCAAAGAGCAATACTTTGACCTCTTCTTTTCCCATTTGGATACACTTGATTTCCTTCTTTTGTCTGATTGCTCTGGCTAGGACTTCCAGCACTATGTTGAACAGAAGTGGTGACAGTCAGCAACTTTCTCTGGTTCCAGTTCTAAGCGGGAATGTTTTCAATATTTCCCCATTCAGTGTGATGTTGGCTGTTGGTTTGTCATATATGGCTTATATAATATTGAGGTATTATATAAAATACAAAATATAAAAATATGCTTATTTTGTTAAGAGTTCTTATCATAAAGGGTGCTGAATTTTGTCAAATGCTTTTCTACATATATTGAGAGGATCATATGGTCTTTGTTTTTGCTTCTATTTATGTGGTGAATCACATTTATAGATTTGCATATGTTGAACTATCCTTGCATCTCTGGGATGAAGCCCACTTGATTGTGGTGGATTATTTTTTTTGATGTGCAGCTGAATGCGGTTTCCTAAGATTTTATTGAGAATTTTAGCATCTAAATTCATAAGAGATATTGGTCTGCAGCTTTCTTTTCTTGTTGTGTTCTTTCCTGGCTTTGGTATCAAGGTGATATTGGTTTCATAGAAAGAGCCGGGGAGGATTCTTTCCTTCTCTACATTATGAAAGAATTTTTGCAGTATAGGTACCAGTTCTTTGTAGGTCTGGCAAAGTTCAGCCGTAAAACCATCTGATCCAGGAATTTTTTGTTGTTGGGAGATTTTTTATTGCTGCTTCAATTTTGTTACTTGATATTGGTCTGTTCAGGAGTTCTATTTCTTCCTGATTGAGCCTAGGGACCTTGTGTGTTTCCAAGAATTTGTCCATTTCTTCAACATTTTCAAGTTTACGTGCATGGAGATTTTTATACTATTCAAAAATGATACTTTTTATTTTCATGGTATCAGTTGTAACATCTCCTTTTTCATTTCTGATTGAGCTTATTTGGGTGCCTTCTTTTCCATCTCTGATTAATCTAGCAAGAAGCCTGTTGATTTTGTTTATCTTTTCAAAGAACCAACTTTTTGTTTCATTAATCTTCTGTATAATTCTTTTGTTATCAATTTCACTTAGTTTTGCTCTGGCCTTAGTTATTTCTTTTCTTCTGCTGGGCTTGGGATTGATTTGATCATCCTTTTCCAGGTCCTTGAGACAATTCATTAGGTTGTTGATTTGTGATTTTTCTGTCTTTTGGATGTAGATGTTTATGAGTATAAATTTTCCTCTTATGACTGCTTTTGCTGAATCTCACAGATTTTGATAACTTGTGTTCCCTTTGTCATTCAGTTTGAAGAATCGTTTGATTTACATTTTAATTTCCTCCTCGACCCAATAATCATTCAGCAGGTTGTTTAATTTCCATGACTTTGTGTAGAGTTGAGTGTTTCTGTTGGAATTGATTTCTAATTTTATTCCACTGTGGTCTGAGAAGATACATGGTACAATTTCTATCTTTTAAAATTTGTTGAGACATGTCTTTGTGACCTAGGATATGATCAATCTTAGACAATATTCCATGAGCTGATGTAAAGAATGTATATTCAGTGGTTTTTGGGTAGAATGTTCTGTAAATGTCTGTTACACCCATTTGTTCTAGATTTCTGTTTAAGTCACTCATTTCTTTGCTTGTTTTCTGCTTAGAGGATATGTCTCATTCTTTCAGTGGGCTGTTGAAGTCCCTGGCTTTTATGAGTCTGCTGTTTCTCATTTTGTTTAGACCAAGTAGGGTTTGCTTTATGAATCTGGGTGCACCTGTGTTAGGTGTATCAATATTTAGGATTGTTATGTCTTCTTGTTGAATTGTTCCCTTCACCATTATATAGTGACCATATTTGTCTTTCTTTACTTTTGATGGTTTGAAGACTATGTTATCTGATATGAGAATGGTTATGCCAGCTTTCTTTTGGTTTCCATTTGCATGGAATATTGTTTTCCATCCCTTCACCTTGAGTTTTAATGAGTCCTTTTGACTTAGATGTGTTTCCTGGAGACAGCAGATACTTGGCTTGTATCTTTTTTTATCCATTCAGCCAGCGTATGTCTCTTGAGTGGGGAGTGCAAACCATTCACATTTATTGAAAGACTTGTTAAGTAGGGTGGATTCTGTTCATCCAATTGAGTAGAACATTATTGCTTTGTTTTACCTCTTTAGCCATTGTCATATCCAGGCTCTGAGCCTTAGCTTTTGTGTGATTTTACACCAATGGGTGACTCTTGTGCTGATCTGTGTATAATGCAGTTCTGAGTACTTCCTGCAGAGCCAGTCTGGTCTTGACAAATTCCCTCAGTGTTTGCTTGTCTGAGAAAGTCTTAATTTCTCCTTCATATAAGAAACTTAGTTTTTCAGGATAAAAAATTCTAGCCTGGCCATTATTCTGTGTGAGAAGAGTGAGAATCTGGTCCCAGTCCCTTCTGGCTTGTAAGGTCTCAGTTTAGAAGTCTGCAGTTAGTCTGATGAGTTTTCCTTTGTATGTTAACTGCTGCTTTCACCTTATAGCTCGTTGGAGGGCCTCTTTCATGTTTACTTTGGCTAGTCTGAAGACTATGTGTCATAGTGATTACCTCTTCACAATGAATCTTCCAGGGGTCATTTAAGCTTCTTTTACCCAGATATCTAGACTTCTAGCAAGGCCAGGGAAATTTTCCTGAATTATTTCCTCAAATAGGTTTTCCAACTCTTATATATTTTCTTCTTCACCCTCAGGGATGCTTATGATTCCTATGTTAGGCCTCTTTACACAATCCCATATTTCTCTTAGATTTTGTTCATTCCTCTTATTTCTCAGTTCTTTCTTGTTGACTGACTTGTTTAATTCATAGGTGTTGTCTTCAAGCTCTGAGATTCTTTCTTCTGCCTGATCTAGCCTATTCCACTTTGTTTTGTATTTCCTTGAAAGAATTTTTCATTTCCAGAAGTTCTGTTTGATTTTTAAAAATAATTTCATTTCCTTAGTAAATTATTCATTTATTTCTTGCATTGTTTTTGTGGTTTCTTTGTGTTGGGTTTCTATTTTTTCTTATATTTCATTGAGCTTCCTTACAATCCATATTCAAAATTCTTCATCTGCCATTTCAATCTTTTCATTTGGTTGGTATCCATTTGTAAGGAGTCATTATTTTCTTTTGAGGGTGTACTTTGTTCTGATTTTTCATATTTCCAGAGTTCTTTTGCTGATTCCTTCTCATCTGGCCTCTCATTTGATCCCTGGAGGTGATAACCTTGGCTTACGGGCCTGTCGCTGTGTCCTCAAAATCAATCCCTGAACATGTCGTGGAGAGGAGTGCTGATCCTGAGTTGCCTATGAGGTGTTCTAGCAGGTTTGATGTACCTCTCCAGTCACCTCTTCCCGACAGTGTGTAGTGAGTTAGGTCCCCTGCTTAGTCTCGGTGATAGTGGGTGGTACTTGTGAGTATGAATCAGCTGTTCCCTGATTGCTGGAATTGGTAGGCACTATGCTTAGCTATGGGGTTGTTCTCACTGTTTGTGTGGAAAAGCCAGCTGCTGAGATGGTCTCTTGTACCTGTGGTAAGCTCTGGTCCCCTAGGTGGGGCATACAAATGCCCCAAGCTTTAGGAGGGACTCCTGTAGCTCCCAGGGCTTTGCTTGATCTCTACTCCCCCTGAGGTGGGAAGAAGAGCAAGACAAATCCTGGCTGGATTGCAGGAGGCTGAGAGGCTTTGCCTGCCTTCTTATGATTTTTACCCATGATTCATATTTTCCCCTACTACTCCTTATTCCTAAGGAAGTAAGAAAACATTTTTGGTGGACTCCTATTGTATTAAAATAGATCGTTCTTTCTCCATGTGGACTAGGAAATAAGACAGGCAGCTGACAACCCTTCTCTTTCATCTCCAGAAGTGGATAACTGCCATAATTTCCTGCAGAAACACCAGACCAATAATCAGCATAATTTAACAAATTCAACAACATATAGTGATAATAACAAGAAATGACAAGACTATACCTTAGATTTACATAACACCTTCTCACTGAACAGCAGCTAATAACAAGGCTGGTGTTAGTGCCTCTTCTGTCTTAGAAGCAAGGAGGTTCTTGTAAACACCTTGTCTTTGTTTTAACTTATGTCATTTGGATGGGCATTTTCCAAATTTGTGCTTTTTAATATCCATTGCATTATAAAAAGCTAAGGGGAAAAAAAGGATGGCTCAGAGCACCATCCAGGTGTAAGGAATTAACAGTTCTTTGGATTTGCTTAGAATTTACATGTGAAATCCTCATTAATGCTAATGTGAGTTCTGGAACGGTGTAAATCTTTCATATCAAGCAAAAAACATGCAATCTGGAGGACTTCAAATTGACATATTCTATTAACTCTCTAAAATTCCTAACTAATTGATTTTCCTTTTACTCACTGCCCAGTCCCCCCACCTCACTGCCACCACAATGGAAAAAATGTAATTTTCTTTATGAGAATCAATACAGCTCTCTTTCTCCTTGACCAAGCTCAGAATGGGAGCTGTAAAGTGTGGCATGACCCTTTAAAGCCTTCTTTTTCAGCCAAATCCTCTGTTCTCTCTGACTCCCACGTGCCAGCAAGGGCTTCTGGCCCCTAGCACACTAAGCACTCATAAAAATCCCTTCTTAGTAATTATCGTGATTATTTCCATTTGGTAAGTAGCAATATTGTTCATCTAGGCTAAGAGGCCACGTCCTATGTCCTCCTCCCAACAGCTCAGGGAAGGGTACTGACACTGCTTCAAAATCTAAACTTCTGTCCTTGATTGTTGTTGGTAGTGGTAGGGAGGAGGAGGGAGTTCTTCTAGATTGGCAGTTTTGAGGAATATAGGTGGCAGTGGGTCATGGATGCAAAAGTGGGAGCTGGGATCAGAAGAGCTGAGGTAAGTCTGGGACAGAGGAAAGGGAATTGGCAAAAGAGTTAGGCAGTCCTGGGGAAGGACCTGAGACCCAGGGCCAAGGTGAAGACTGGTGTGTGCATTGCAGAATTGGGGTCAAGGTGGGGAGCAAGAAACCAAAGATTAGAGCAAAGCAATAAGTCAGAACCAGCTAAGCAAGCTGGAGTCAGGGCACAAAGGCAATATAAGGCACAGAGTGTTCAGGGAGTCAGAAGTCCAGTAAGTAGATTAGCAACAGGAAGTCATAAATATCAGGAGCAGAACAAGGTAGAAAAATGAAAATTTAAGCCAATAGGTAGACGCCAAGAAGACTACAGGAAGAGAAAACAGGGAGGGGCAAGACGACAGCATTGAAAAGGACCTGGACAACCAAGCCATTTGGTTTTGCCATATGCAAAGGGTTTGTGTGATTCTTGTGAAAACAGAAACCAATTCTTGTATAACCAAACCTAGCTGGACACATAACTGAGAGTGTGTGACTGACACAAATACCGACTTCTAGCAGAAAGATCTTGATTTGAATATAAATAAATGCACTGTGGTGGAATCTAAGGAGGCACAGATAATCCTGCAATGTGAAGAGCGGACGTTCTGTTATCGTGGATTCTGCTGGGCAAGAAAAAAATTGGAGTATGTTTTAGCCCGACTAGTCCATCACATTTACAAATTTCTAAAGTGGTTACTACCAGTGGAATAAGAAGCCATGTTGTTCTAGAGTTGTTATGGGCAACCAAGATTAGATGTGGGATGAGAGGCTGGCATTAGAATTTCCAGGGATGATATACATACTCCAGCCCTAGTCCCAGTGGCTTTTGGTGAGTACGTATGTGTGTGTGTTCAGTATGTTTTTCTCTCAGGTACATATCACTGAGCTAATCATATCCCTTGGTTCATGGTATATTATGATTAGTCACTTTATTTATTTATTTATTTATTTCCCCATGCCCATCCCCATGCTCATATTCAAGAATTTTATGTGTTACTATGAATCTTTTTAAAATGTGTTTTTGCAATGTGGATATTGTTGTATACAGATACAACAGTATTGAGATATATATACAGTATAATGCACAGATCATAAGGTATCAGTTCGAGGTACTAACCTGTGAGATTGTGAATATGCCCTCAATTGGAGTCCAGAAAAAGAAGAGATTAGTGTAGACTAGAGAGATCCAAAGTGTTTTCATGGAAGATCCAGAACTCTGATAACCCAAAGATACACAGTCATGGGAAAGACAACAGATTTGAAGTAATGAGAAATTTAGGATAAGGGACCTCTCAGTGTGACTTTTTCCTATTTACTAATCTTTAATCACTCAATCATTAAATATTTATTCACTACATACTGTGTCCCAGACACTGTGAATATAATGAAGGGGAACACAGACATATTCCCTGTCCTTATGTACCTTAAGTTCAAGTGAACAGGACAAACATTAATTAGTGAAATCAGTATAGAATGACAAGTTGTGGTAAATATTATGCAGTAGAAGTACAGAAGAGGGATCACAGAACAGGGACACCTGAACGGTCTTCAGGCTTCCTTGAGTAAAGGACACCAGAGCTTCCATCTGCGGAATAGGACTTACTTAAACGCTTAACTTAGTAACTTAAGTTCACTGGTTAAGGAGGAAGGGAAGAAAGAAGCATTTCAGGTAGGGGTATCAGCATACGCAAAGGCCCTGAGCCTGGACAAGAGGGAGCATAGCAAAGCCCGGTATATGAAAGAAAGCCAGTGTGGCCAGACAAAAGAGAGTGAGAGGGACACTGATCTGAGATGAAGCTTTCAGTGAGGCCTTCCCTGACCACCCAATTTAAGATCACAACCTTATACTGGATACCTTCTTTTTGGTCTCCAGATTCTCCACCCTTCTTTATCCTGTTCTTTATTCTCCTCTCCAGGACTGATCCTCCTCTCCAGGGCTACATCAATAGGACCCCTTGCCCTTCTGACTTCCTGTTATGTTTGGCCAGCAAGAAAGACCAGGAGGAGATCTAAGGGAAGAAAGAGAATCAGAGTATTTATTCATCCAGTTCCCTTTCTGCAGGGTCATGTAGGGCTGGCTGAGTCCCTTGGTCTAAGGCCACATTGTTTGTCAGAAGGGTTCTCCATTCAATCTTCAATCTCTCCTCATTCTGGTGACTTCTCCCTCCTCTTGACCCATCAAGTCCTAGAGGAGGCAAATGAATCCTGTTGTACACTATCCGTTATGGTTCGCCTATATCCTGCCTACACCTTTGTAAATAGTCCCTTCCGGAAACATTCCTCAAATTATCTGATCTGAGTGCTCCATCTCTTCCCTGCCAAAACCCTGATGGATTCTAATTGCCTCCCCTATTCCTCTTTCCTTTCATATTTTTCTCCATAGCACTTATGCTATCTGACCTACTGTACAGCCTACTATTTATTGTACCTTTTTGTCCTGTTCATTGTCTGCCAACGAGATTGTCAAATCTATCAGGGCAGAGATTTTTAACTGTTTTGTTCACCTTGCACATGCTAGGCACTTACCTATTTATTGAATGATTGAATGAATGCATGCATGTAGAGGTAAGCAGGGGCCAGGTCATGCAAGATCTGGCAAGATCATGCAAGATCTGGCAGGCAATAGTTGGGAGTTTGTATTTTATTTATGTGCAATGGGAAGACATTTAAGAAGAATTTTATGCAAGGGAGTAATAGGATCTGATTAAGTTTTAAGATCACTATGAGTAGAGATTTTGTGAGGACAAGAATGGAATTTGAGAGACGAGTTAGGTAGCCCTCCCAATAGTGCAAGCGAGAGACTTGAATAAAGTGATAGTGGTAGAGAAGGAGAGAGCTGATGTATAAGGGAGACAATTCTTGGAGTATTCTCAAATTATGTATCACAAATGGAGCTTGTTCATTAATCAGAGTCAGATTGATCTGTCTAGGGATGATCTCAACAGGATTTTCCCAGCTTTGTAATGTTCTGGATATATTTGCTGGATCTTAGCAATTCAGAACATGTGGATAAAACTTTGAAAAAATGACCATTTGGAAGCCTACTAGACGTGGAATTTTCATAAGGGCATAATTCCCTACATTGCTTATACTCCAAAGTGAGATGTCAATGCATCATAAGAGCTTTTGAATAATGGGATTTTTAAATAAGAACCCGAGCATTTAAAAGTAAAACAATACAGTATAGAAACCATTAATCCAAATGGTAATCTACTGTTTATGCTGTGCAGCCAAAAGATTAGTCTGTTTTTTTCCTCTCCAGAAAATGCTCTATGATTCCATTAGCAGATAATATGCTTCAAAAAAGTGATTTCGCATGTAGACAAATTCCAGCTCAGTAGCAAGCAATTGTATATCAATGTTTCTGAAATGCAATTAAAGGTTAAAAATGATAGGAGTCCTTCTCTTGTCAGGGTAGATATTTAGAATATTTTTACCTGGGAGCTTCCTCAATATATTATCCATTGGAGAAAAGTGGAATTTGACCTCATCTATTATGCCGGGCAGGTTAAAAGGGCTTTTAGGAGACATCAAAGACCTTAAGTCCCTATTCTTTACAGATTAAATTATTTTATTAATAGTATCTATAATTCCTAGTCTTTCAGCATTTTGAAATAGTAACGTTACACCATATTATTCTCTGGGTCTTCAGGGTAGTTGGAAGACATCCCAGCACAGGCTTACTGACTAAATGTTAAGTGTTCATAGGATCCCTACAGATATGATGTCAAACCCCAGCAAAGACTAAATCACTGGTAGACCTATCTACCAGTGGAGGTGCTTCTTACACTTTAAGTTCTATGGGATCTATGGAATAAAATGTTACTTTGGGGAATTAATGCTATAATACCAATCTCATAATAAGAGGGTGAGAATGAGCCTGAAAGGGACAGAGGTTAGGAATCTCACATTGAACAAACAGAGAATATCACTAAAGGCAAAATAGTGTTTCCCAAAGCGCTTGTTTATAAATCATGATGAAAATTTTATTTGAGCAAGGTGAAATGGGAATGTGGATCATGAGCATTTTTCATAAACCTAAAAATATTCAATTTTTTGTGAAATTATGTTCCATTTCCTTCTTTTTCAGTATTGATTGTTTCATAAAATGTTAATGTAAGTCAATGGTATATGAGTTTGGTGTTTTTAATGTCCTTACTTGGCAAGATAAAATGATGTCAACCCTATGTCAGTTCAATCATTTGGTGAGGCGGAGCAAATTTTATTAATCTGAGAAATCTAAATTTGGTCACTATTGCCTTGGGAGATTTTTAAGATCCAAAAATATTGAATGATCTAGGCCCAGGATAAATATCACAGTCTTTTTCCTTTGAGTTCCCATAGCATGCTACTTGGACAAGTATTATAGCACTAACAACCTTTGCCCTTCTTGTTTCCTCCATTAATGTGAAGTGAAAGAAGGCATGAGCATTCTTCTTGCCTCTTCCAGAATGGCTCTGCAGCTGATCTTAACTGTGCAATGGCCTTGAAAGCAACTCAAAGCTCCTCATCACAGAAGTGATACTTTTGCATTTATTCAGTGTGAATGACCAGCAGCAGTCTGTGAACCCAGCCAAAGTACATTAAAAGGCTACATGGCCGGGCAACGGTGGCTCACGCCTGTAATCCTAGCACTCTGGGAGGCCGAGGTGGGCGGATC
>VBSM01003151.1:1347744-1358923 GCA_008086735.1 Cheirogaleus medius | reverse complement strand
AAAAAAAAAAAAAAAAAAAAAAAAAAGGCTACTCATTCCATTATTGGCCAATATCAAGAAAGTGTTTCTTTATATTGAACTCAAATATTCCATCCTGTAATTTTCATCTATTGGTCTTAGCTCTGTACACTGGGGCAATATAAATTAAAGGTAATCCTTCCCTTGTATCAGAGGACAATTAGCATGTCTTCCTTTGTCAAAGCATATTTTTTTTCTTCAGCTGCCATCATTGATTCTCAGGACTCAATTTTTAAGCCTCTCTGAATTCTGTAATTAGTCTTCTTTAAGAAAGACTTCTCAAAACCCCTTTTATGCCTTGATCTGAACTCAGATGAGGTCTGGCCAATACTTGGTCATCCATTGCCTCCACTGATAGAAACACTTGCCTGATTTTTTTCATAATTATAAATATTCTTCTGAACATATCAGGTGTATT
The DNA here is from genome assembly GCA_008086735.1 of Cheirogaleus medius. Lineage (NCBI taxonomy): Eukaryota > Metazoa > Chordata > Mammalia > Primates > Cheirogaleidae > Cheirogaleus > Cheirogaleus medius. Next base: position 1,358,487 of record VBSM01003151.1, on the reverse strand, counting down.
AAGGTCATAGTATAGATACATCTGGAATCATTAGAACAGTCTATTCATTTGTCCATTATTTTGGGAAATACTATGTACCCTCTGTATGCATGGCATTACAGGCACAGAGAGGGTATATGAATATTGAAAACATGCTTCTTGCATTCAAGCAGCCTTAAAAAATAATTCAGAAATGAGAAATATCCAAGAGCATAATAAAACAGCTAATATTTATATGACATTATGGGTCAAGTACATGCTTAACACTTTACACATTCTAGCTTTTTTATTCCTCACAATCCTATGAGGAGGGTACCATTATTATCACCTTCACTTTGCAAGTAAGAAAAGTAGACATGGATAGGCTAAGTAAATTGCCCCAAACCACACCACTAACACATGGCAGAACTAGCACCAAACACTGACAGTGTGACTCCAGAGCTATTAACCACCAAGCTATAATGCAGAATACAAGTATATAAAACATATCATTAAAGTTAGACATCTACTTAAATGCCAAGAAATAAGAATAAAAGTAGAATAATATTCATGGATGTGGGGGACTGTGAGTGTGGGGAGGGTTGTGCATGTGTTTGGAGGAGTGATTGGCCAGAAAAGTCTTCTTAGACTAAATGTGTCTCGTGCCAGAACTTAAAAGGAACACAGTTGATGGTCAGACTTGCTATTCTTAACCTCAGCCATTTTAATACAGAAAAGACCTTAATAGGATTTAGTACAATTCTCCCGTGTTAAGGTTGTCTGGTTCTTGGCCTCATGTATAAATCTGAAGCAATGCTGGCACATGCATTCTGCAGAGAAACATAATTAAAAGGAAGTAAGGGCTGATTTACAAGACTTTATGAAATGGGCCATAAACTTTAGTAATTGGCCATAGCAGTTGGTGATGTAGTAAATCTTGTAGGATTGAAGAGTGAGTTAACTATTCAGAAGAAATCACTGATAGAGAAATCAATGTGTCTTGGATAAGACCATGGGGTAAGAACAGTGGGAAAACTTGGGGGGTGCGGAGGCAGGAGGGCATAAAGTCAATTCCTTACAACAGCAAATGCATTGGGCATTAATCAACACCAAGTGTTATTTAAGAGTAGCAATGAAAATTACTAAGTCATTTTTTTCCTTTCAAAGAAGATGGTGTATTCACTTAAAGTTGATGGAGCTTATCTGATTTTATCATCATTTTGATGCCTTTTATTCCAATTTATATTTTTAATCCTGAAATGCCATTATTCTTAGTTTCTATCTTTTATTTGCAAACTTCTATACTGCATATGGGAATTTTTTTAAAAAATGAGAATAACTGTTATCTTGAAAATACAGTTCCATTTGCTTTCAGAACCATCATTCTTGTGTAAGTAGTTTGTATAATATAAATAATCAAACAATTGCTTTTCATCAAACTCATGGTTTTGATCTCGAAGCTTTTCACTTCTTTTTAGTCAGCTTAGGCTAAAATTAACTGTGAAAACTAAAATCACAATCACTTTATGAAGCTATTCATGGTATGTTCTTTCACCTATTATTAGCACATGAAAAAGTAACTGATTCAGCAAAGAATTTCTTTTTAAAAATCAACCATTAGGTTTTTAGCCTCTTTGGGGCTAATTTATGCACTTGAATATGTTTAAGAGATGTGAACATTCAGCACCTAGCACAGTATGGCTATGTTTCTATAACAACAAACATTCCAATAAAAGTGAAAATTTTCAATTTTTCAGGGAGTTTCAAATAACCAGATTGCTTATATCCTTTGGTAGAACATCTTGGCTAAAGTTTTTACTGCTATCTGAGTTTTTCCTTGTTCATCCTTGTTCACTGAGCACTTGGAATCTGTGGGAAGTGGTACTGTTTATCATGATTGCATGGACATGTCTTGTAGCCCAGATATTAAAAGGTGGAAACTGTATCTCTATGTTGTATCGCTAGAGTCTAGCATAAAGTCGATCTCAGTAGATGTTGATGATGAGAATGTGAGCATATCAATATGTTCTTCAAGGCTCTCAGGGATCAACAGATGAGAACAAAATTGACCAAGTGAAACTTTACATTTGCACAGATTTATGCACAAGATTGTACATTTAGGCATTTTCTTTAGCCATGTCCTACAAATAGCACCGAATCAGAAACACTCAGCCAAGATTTATAAAGTCCAACAAGGTTCCCATTACTATGCAAGCTTCAGGACAATACCATCAAAAATCCAAGGAACAAACATTTATTGAGTACCTATTATATCTCAAGTTCTGTGCTGGGTGCTAGGGATAGGAAAATGAATCAAGAACATGACCCATTTTCTCAAAGTATTTTCAAAGCAGTCAAGGAGACAGACAAGGAAATGAGCAAACATTGACCGCCACAGGTGGAGCCAGTCAGGGGAAGGCTGTATTGCAGGAAAATGCCATAATAGAATTGAACCCCACTTCCAGTCTGCTTTGACCCAAGCATGTCTGTCCCTGCATCTGCTGAATACCCTCCACACAAAGAGGAAAACCACACCAGGGAAAACTGCTCTAGCTTAGTCACACCCATGAGGCCAATGAGCTAAGCAATTTTAACAAGGTGTGGGTAGAGAATGGAAGTTACATAACCAGACCATGAATGCCCAATATGTCACATTTCTGCTGCACGTGATTAAGATACAATTGTGTAAATTGTATGAGATTCTTCAAAATGGTTACCAGAGTTGATGGATACAGTTGTTAGAAATTCTCCTGCACTGACATGTTCAACAGATGGCATGTTTCAATTTATATTTCAATGAGAAGTTAACCACATTCCAGGAAAGGTGAACTTATGAACCTGGGCTTTAAAAACTCTCTTTATCTATCAGCATCTGGACCGGGCTTGCTAGATTCCCTCTTAACTCTTAAGATCATCTCCAGCCTAAGAAAATTGCTGCCACCTACTGATAAGGATGAAAACCAAATCCTTCCCCACTCCCCTCACAAAAGCCAATAACAACAGTAATAATAACAGAAAATCTCCAAAGAGTTCAACTTTCCTTTGCTGTAGCTTGTAGTTAATTCTTTACCTTCGTATTTGTTATATCCCTGTTTCCTTCTTGTGGGAAATTTTTTTACGGGAAACACGGTGCTGTTTTGTTTTGTTTTGTTTTTGTTTTTTTTAGGTTAAATTAAGTCAAGAAAGAGCATCCACTGATTATTTGCTCTTCCTGTCACTGCTGAGGAGAGAGTGAGCACTGGTTAAAACAGAGAGCTGTTACTTTCAATTTTTAAATTACGTTTTATACACACACACACACACACACACACACGGAGAGAAAGCAACAATGTGGAGTAATTGCAAGAACAGAGGCTTTGGAGATGCTTAGATACGGGATTGAGTTCCACCTCCACCACTTTGTCATTCACCCAACAACTATGAACAACAGACACCTACTACATGCCTGGAACTATTCTAAGTGTGAAACATGCATTGATGAATTTAACAAAATCTCTGCCTTCATGGCATTTCCATTTTTGTGTGGGAGAAAGACAATAAACAAGGAAACAAATGTATAAACAAATTCATTTCAGATACTTAGTGGTAATGGCTGTGAGGAAAAGAAAAGAGGGTGTGGGAATGGAGGATGATGAGAGGTCGTCTTTTATTAATAGACCAAAAGCCTCTAAGAAGGTTTGTAACTAGTTACGTGACAAGGGGTAAGTCACTAAAATTTGAGGGTCAGTTTTCTCATCTAGCAAATGGGACTAATAATAGTTCTTGACCTCATAAGGTTGTTGTGAGTGTTAGAAATAACACATATAAAGCATCCAGAATATCCCCTGTCATATCATAGGCACAAAATGAATGGTTAACATTATTATTGTTGTTTTGTTATTATTATGAAAGTATGATGAACATAGTGGATACCAAATGCTCCAGTAAGTCAAAAAGCAATTTTTCCTGGGATGAATATTGAGCCTCTTAGCTTAAAACACCGTCTTAAGACCACTGTTTGGATGTAATGTGATTTTCCGTAGGACAAAATACTTTCGGTGTAGTTCATTCTTCTAATTCCAGGCTGCCCCTCTGAGGCATCGGGTAACTCTAGTCCTTTCCCACAGCAGCCAAACGCCATGATTAATTAATTTCTCAGTAGGAAAATTCTGGCATCAGGGAGTGATCTCCTCTGTGTGTACTGTCTTAGAACGAACGGGCACTCCTCTGAGTGTCTAGCTCTCTGGGTGCCGAGTGTCGCATTCTTTCACAGCCTTCTGCTTGAGACACCCTATTTTCCAGACCTATTCCTTCTCCCTTCAAATGATGCTCTTCTGTCAGGAAAAGGCAAATCACTAAGTTTAACAAGAAAAGAGCCGGCTCATTCTCAAACCTGCCTTTCCGCTTTGTTCCTCTCACCCTGACCTGCCAGTCTGCTTTTCAGTGCGTCAGATCCCCTTGGTGTGTGCAGAGGTCAGCTGCCTTCCCCCTTTCCCTGGCCTCAACTTGGATTCATCTTCACTTTCTTTTAACTTGAAGCCTGGGCTGTGTTTTACCTTCCCGCTTGCCAAATATTTGAGACTCCTCAACCCTCAGACAGAGAGATTCAAGTGAAACAGGTTCTGACTGAAGCACTACTTTCAAAACATTTACTTCACAGCTTTCTCACAACTCAGGCAGGTGAGGGGCAGGGGGGAAATGTGATTAGCCACAAGTTTTAGATGTGGAAATGAGGGCTTGGAAGTCTGGGGACTGCAAAAGTCACCTGGCGAGTCAGTGGTGGAACCTAAGGATCGCTGCTTCCAAACTGGTTGAAAAACTTCTATACCCAGGCATATTTCCATACGGGTAAACTACAATATTAGTCAAAAAATCCTGGTGTAGGAAACCAGGCTTACTTTCCTTGCTGACAGCAACAAGAAGGTTGTATATGTACTGCCAGAGCCAGACTCCCAAGGTGTTAAAATCAGCACTGCTATTTGGCTAGTCGTGTGAACTTGAGCAAGTGACTTCACCTCTTTGTGCATTGGTGTTCTCATCTATCAATTGGGGGAAATAATAGTACCGCCTCTCTTTATTACATGAATAATGCCTACTTGCTTATACCAATGCCTGGCACACCGTAAGAGCTAAATAAGTGCTAGCTATTATTATTATTGCAAGTGTCTAAGGCCCTAATATTTCCACTGTTGATTTGATTCTGTCAAGGCATATTCTGTATTGAAGAGATCATTTCTGGTCCTTGGCTCAGATTAGCTTAGCTCTCAGGGTGTAACTGTAGTTGAAGGGCTTTGTTCGCTGGTGAACACTCCACTGGTTGTTCTGTCCATATCAATAAATCTATATGAAAGGGCTAGCAGCTTACAATGACGTCAGCTGCGAGCAACATAGCAAAATACAATAAAGAAGCAATGCTGGTGACCTAGCCATAACTCTCTAGTGAATGCTGAATTGGGGAAAGCCTCTGAGCTGATGATCACGGGGGCAGCAGTTCAGGGCACAGCTCTTTCAAGCAATGGCGGGCAGGTGCCAACCTGGCTACCAGCTGGAAAATCACCCCGCATGCCCTGGACGCCAGCACATCTGCTCAGATGCTGTGTCTGCCTGATATCTGAGTCTCTAGGTCCTCACAGGCAAGGTAATAATACTCAGTTTTAGACATATCACAGCTCCAGTCCTGCTCCCCAAGACATAATAACTCGGTTGAAGCTTTCTATCACACAGGCTTGGAGTCCGAAAAGAATGTTGATCGTATCCCCTAACCCCAGTGACAGGAAGGTGGCCCACAGTGAACTGAGAGACCAGGACTGTTCAAATCAAATTCCAATGCTTGCTACTGCTTCAAATACTCTTATACAACAGAAAAATATTCTATATCCATTTCAGGGGGGAAATATTTCCAATATATTACCACCATGGGAATTTGCCTCCATGGTGCATTTATGTCAGGTGAATTTCCAAAGGCACATCTGCAAGAAATTTACTAGGTGGTAAGAAAAAGTCTTCATGGCATTCTCCCAAAGGGGAATTTCTGTAACCTTTCTCCGACAAGCAAGTAATAAGTATTCACACAGGAGCTTATATTCCCCTGACAGGCAAGAGCGTTTCTTACCCTGGCAAAAAATATGGAGGATAAACTGCAGGTATAACTCTTGTGCTAATTCAGGTGCAAAATTTCAATTGCTTGAGTGAAGCCAAAGGCGAAAAGTCAATAAAGTACTCAAAGACAATAATAGGAGAAAAAAGTAGATCTTAAGGTGAAGACAAAAGACAGGTCTTCAGGGTTCCTGGGTGCTTAAGCTGGCGTCAGTCTCCAAAAAAAACAGACGAAACTTTTGGATAACTTTCTGCTTATCTCTAAACTTGGAAAATATGTCTATTACAAATGATAGTATCCTACATATCATGGCTACTATCCATCAGTGAACAACATTATATTGGCATCGTCTTCTCTTTTTTTGAGACAGAGTCTCACTCTGTTGCCCGGGCTAGAGTGCTGTGGGATCCGCCTAGCTCACAGCAACCTCAAACTCCTGGGCTCAAGTGATCCTCCTGCCTCAGCCTCCCAAGTAGCTGGGACTACAGGAGTGTGTCACCATGTCTGGCTAATTTATATATATATGTATATATATATATATTTTTTAGTTGGCCAATTAATTTCTTTCTATTTTTAGTAGAGATGGGGTCTCACTCTTGCTCAGGCTGGTCTCAAACTCCTGAGCTCAAACGATCCACCCGCCTCGGCCTCCCAGAATGCTAGGATTACAGGCGTGAGCCACCGCACCCGGCCCTGGCATTCTCTTCTTATAGTAATATTTTATTCTTTTCTTAAAAAAATAGATATATATGTATAATACATATATCTCAACAATATTAATAATACAGTAATTAGGCTTAAGGACTGAAATTATTGAGGACTGAAAATGAAACACAATCAGTTTATTCGTCATGCTCAGTAAACATTGTGAATTGCCAGTACTCCCTAACAAGGATAGTCATGAATTAACAGAAAGAACTCTAGAAAGAAGAGAAATGTCAGCAGAAATTTCATGGCAATTGACAGGCATTAGTCAGGGAATGTACTTTTAACTCTGACTACATGTGATAGTGCCTATAATCTTAGATAGCCATTGAAAGAATGCACTGGATGTATCAGAATTGCTTATCTAGGCATTGCCATGCCCTGCTCTGTGAAGCTAATGGTATGAGCTTTAGTGGCAATCTGGCTGGTTACAGGATGGCTTCAGCAGGCTCAACACAAATACTAAAAAGATAATCGATGAATAACATTAAATATTTGCATAATGTATGGGTCAAAGGAGAACAGGGTTAGTAAGGCAGTAAGGGTTTGATGGGAAGGAGCAAGAAATACGCCTTTATTTTCGCAATGATGTGGCTTGGCTTATGCTTCTGTTATTCCCTCCAGTGGTTCTCTCCAGGGAAGTGGCTTAATCTGTTGACATCTCAGTTTTCAAAATCTTGCTCTTGCTTTCCATTTTAAGCTTCTCATTCCCTCTCCATACATTCTTTTTTGTGCCACTCCAAATTCCATCCCTTTTTTTTTTTTGAGACAGAGTCTCACACTGTTGCCCGGGCTAGAGTGTCGTGGCGTCAGCCTAGCTCACAGCAACCTCAAACTCCTGGGCTCAAGCGATCCTCCTGCCTCAGCCTGCCGAGTAGCTGGGATTACAGGCATGCGTCACCATGCCCGGCTAATTTTTTTATATATATACAATTTTTAGTTGTCCAGCTAATTTCAATTTTTTTTTTTTTTTTAGTAGAGACAGGGTCTCGCTCTTGCTCAGGCTGGTCTTGAATTCCTGAGCTCAAGCAATCCTCCTGCCTTGGCCTCCCAGAGAGCTAGGATTACAGGCATGAGCCACCACACCCGGCCCTCCATTCCTTTCTTTAAGTCCCATGACTCTCCATCATTTCTAGTTCTCATACAGTGTACCCTTTCTACGGCTCCTGGAGGGGAGCTCCACGATGCACTTTCCCCAAGTTTGCAGGGCTTTTTCACTTGGCCCCAGAGATTCTGAGGAATCCTTTCCCCTCTACCAAGACATTCCACTGAAACAAACAATACCCCATTTGCTCAGTTTTTTCCACCCTGAATGCCATTCTATCTGTGTCCTATTTTTTATACAATGCAAAAATGTTAGTGGTTAACAGTTTACACTAACCCTTGTAAGTCATTGCATTTTTACTGGAAACTTTCTGGAGATAATGCTGTGGTCCCCAAATAGTTATTCTAATAATGGAAATACTAGGCACCTTGTCAGGCCAAGGAGAGATCCCTAGGGTCAGCGGAAAACTCTGGGGTAGGACAGTGGCCTCCAGATCACACCTTCAACAGCATCCAATGGCAGGATAGGTGCAGACCATAAGCCTTCTGCAGGTTAGCAGTTCTTCTGTTGAATCCATCTCTGAAAAGCAGATGGCATAATGCGAGAAGGTGCTGCCAAGCAAGATGAACTATGAAGTGCACAAAGCCAGGTGACACCTGTCCCACAGAAAGGTCTCACTGCTTTATAGTAAAAAATGATTAATAAATATTAAAGTGACATATTCTGTGAAAAAAAATATACATAAGACACCCAGTGCCAAAAGCAATTAAGTGACTAGCTAATTATGGGAATTCAAATGGTAAGACCTTCACAAGTTTTTCAGTCAATTGCTAACATCTTTTCAGCTCTCTTCACTCCCTTCTATAGAGTAGGAGCAGAAGCATCATTATGCCAAGGCTGTTTTTTACCAAGTGCTTGAGGAGGCGCTTGAGTTTAATTGCAGCCAGCCAACCTACTTCCCAGGAGCCATTAGGCAGGTGTGGAGCAGGGGAAAGGCAGGATGTGGGTGGAAGATGAATTAAGTCCTTCCCAATGCATGCTAATGTGCTTGCAGCTACCTTTGCCTTATCCAAGAAGGCTTAAAAGGGTCCAAAATAATTGAACTCCCCTATTTCAGTGAAATTTTGTTTTCAGTTCCTTTACTTCTCTGCAGAGGCATTTAGGAGTAAAGGAATGTCCAGCTAGGAGCCCTGATCATTAAAGGTCACATAGAAATATACACAAACAATCTTGAAAATGTTGATATGATTCATGAGGCAATTTACCTGGTAGACTGCATATAGGTCTGGTGCCTATGCATTAATTCTGAGTCGTGGTGAACTTGAAAAAATCTGGACAAGGACAATGATGATTACCCCAGAATTCTCTGCCTGAATCAGCATGGTCCTCTCAATCTTAAGATTATACTAGAAGCTTTCACAGAAAAACCCCGAAACTTCAGTAGCTTAACACAATAGAAGTCTTATTCAAGTGAAGTCCAATATGGATGTTCCTTTCAGTAAGGGGGTTGGGGGGAGTCACAGTCATTCAGGCACCCATGTTGGTGGGAATTCTGTGAGCTTCACCGTGATGATTCCAAGGTCACCCTGAGCATCAACATCTAGCCAGTAGATGGGAGAAAAGAAACAGTGGAAGATGACATGGGAAGATTTTATGGGACAGGCCTCAAAGTGACACGATTTCTATTCACATTTCACTGACCAGAACTCGAATGGCCATGCTTCACTGTGTGGAGGCTTGAAAATGTAGTCTGTGTGCCTAGGAGGAAAAGAAAACAGATTCGGTGAATAATTAGCCAGTCTCTGCAACATACCCCATTCTCATCCCACCTCCAGTACCCTTTCCTTGAATCTTCTCCCACCACCTCTTCTCCAAGTTCTTTCTACCTTTCCAGACTCCAATAAAACCTTCCTTAGTCACCCCAGCCCTTGTGTGTCTCCCCCTTTTTGCATATATTTTAGCCTACCACTTCCCAAAGCATGGTTTAGGGACCCCCAGCAGCAGAATCACTTAGAAAGCATGATAAAAGACATATTCTCAGGCACCACCCTCAACCTGTAGAATCAGGCTCCCTGGAATTCAAGAATTCAGGGATGTCAGGTGATTTGAAGCACATTAATGTATGAGATCACTGACCTAGAAGGCTTGCAGTCTCTACCCTTGATTACAAGACTTACAACACTTCTCTAGATTTTTTTCCATCTTCAAGCAATCACCAACAAAATCTTAGTCTTTCTGTAGGCTGAGGGAATGTTTTTCCTTTCTGTTATTTCCCCCACGGTGTCTGATGTCACAGTGGCCACATAATAGAAGCTCAAAATGTATTGCTGGTTGATTGTGGATTGATCAGTGGAATGGGTAGCTGTCAAATAAAATGCACTAGATAAAGAGGATTTTTCAAACTGGAAAGATAAAGACTGAGTGGGGACATGATGAGAGCCCAGAAAATCATGAAAGGCAGAGTTAGAGGGAATAAGAACTGGGTCATTTCTTCCTGGCAATACTAGAATTTTTCTCTCCTCCCCCAATCACCACCACCACCACCACCAATCACATTCAAAAACAGTGAAGAGAAGTAGCAAAAGGAAGGACTATTTTGGACCACGATTAATATGCTTAAAGAATTTGTTCCCCTCAAGAAGAGAATATATATAAAATTTGAAAATAATTCACAAAATTGTAGATCCAATGCAGGACACTGATAGAAACTAGGGAGTTGGGCTGGGCGAGGTGACTCACACCTGTAATCCCAGTACTTTGGGAGGCTGAGGTGGTAGGATCACTTGAGGTCAGGAGTTCAAGACCAGCCTGGGCAATATAGCAAGACCTTGTCTCCACAAAAAATAGAAAAATTAGCCAGGTATGGTAGCACGTGCCTGTAGTCCCAGGTACCTGGGAGGCTGAAGCAGGAGGATCTCTTGAGCACAGGAGTTTGAGGTTGCAGTGAGCTATGATGATG
>VBSM01003151.1:1317857-1347644 GCA_008086735.1 Cheirogaleus medius | reverse complement strand
CCTGCAGAGGGTTAAAAAGAAAAAAAAAAGGAAAGAATAAAAAAACCAAAAATAAGCCATAGGTACTCTGGCCCTATTTCCAGTGTTCAACTCGCTCCCTTACCTTGCCTCTATTTTTGTTCCTGTTCTCTTGCTCCTCTGCTCTAAACAAATTCTCCTGGTTTTGAGCCTCTGCTTTCATCTCCTGTTTCTGATTCCACTTTCACCTTTTGTGCTCAAAATATGAGCGTTAGCTTCTTTGGTTTTAATTTTGGGCATTCAATATGTACAAGACTCCCATATCTTGTCACTTCGGAAACAAAACCTTGTAAGTCCTAAATGAAGCCCTGAGGCCCAGGTCCTGGCACCCAGCTGGGCCCACCTCAGCCTCTTAGAAGGAAGAATCAATCTATTCCTTTGACACCAGAATACTGGGCAGTTTCCAGAGATGATCCCTGCTATTCCCTCCCCATTCCGAAATTGTAGAGCGATGATTGCTATGAGGCAATATGCATTTGTTCCATGAGCTTGTCTGAACCGGAGGAGGTGAGGAGTGAGGGGAGGGAAAGGATGTTTGACCCTTTGACATGGGCAAATCTCTTCAACCTCTTAGTCCCCTGAGATTTCACAAGTACCATCTGCAAGAATATACACTGATGCTGTGTTTATTTTGTGCCAGGCACTATGCTACTTCACATTATCTAATTTACATTATCTAATTATGTATTATTTAATTCCATCCACACAATCACCGATGAAGCAGGTGTTATTGTCATTCTTTCAAAAGAGGAAACCGAGGCTCAAAGGAATTTATTAACTTGCCCAAAGTCACATGCCTGGGAACTAGCTGAGCTATATCTGAACACAGACTTGATCAACCCCAGTGCCCACATAATGACTACACTATAACTACTAAAAGACACAATACTGATATCACTGGAGGGGTTTTACATTGAAAAATTCCGAGGAGTCATTTTTGGTGACTATTTTTAATGGGTCTATTTAGTCATGATGTTGTCTGTCAATGAACATAAGCTTCCTGAAGACAGAGGCCACATGTAATCTATGCGTAGGAATTAGAAAAGTAATATTACAAAGTTCCTGCTGGTGGAAGACACTGGGAAAGATGTTACTGTCTGAAAAAAATTAAGTTTCAGATACTGGTTGAAGGGTGAAGTGGGGAGTGGAGTTGCATTTGTGTGGAGGCGTGAGGTGAAAGGAAAAAAGATTTCGACGCTGTATCTAGAATAGGCTTAACCTGGAGATTCAAAGAAAGTATATCTGCAAGAGCACTGAAACCAGATATAGCACCATAGGATGAAATTTCTCATAGCCTAGACTTTTAATATGTGGAAACGGGGAAAAAACAGATAAGAGAATAGAACTGACATGCCATGAAGGCTCTTAATTGGGAAGATAAAAAACCTAATTTATCAAAGATGGGGCAAGAGCTTCAAAATCATCCTTAACAACTCCAATGAGTCAAGCTCTTAAAATTTCACCAGCTCAACAATAGAATTATTACAGTATTTGCTCCTAAGAATGTGTCTCCAATTGCTTTAAGAACTTCTTTTCATCCAAAAGTGACTTGGTAATAGTCATCACCACATCTGTACATTATGACATTGGTATAGGACAAAAAATGTTCTTAGCCCACAGCAAGGATAGTTTAAAGCTCAGAGCCAGTTAGCGGGTAGTGAAATAAATGCCATTTAAATGAAATCAACTGACTGGTTAAGAATAAAGACCTGAGCGAAACTTATGAGCGTATTTTATTTTTATTAAAGTTTTCAGTATCTTAATAAATTGATAAAAAAGCAAAGAAGGAACAGAAATATCTGTTAATTTCCCATTATTGCCTAAGAAAAACCGTACAGATTCTTATATAAAATCTTCTGGATCAATTGTCAGTTTATATTTTTCAAATGTCCTTGATCCCCACTCATCCTATAAAAATGTGATTTCACTAGATTACTTATTCTATTTTCATATTGCTTCGTAAATGTAAAATGTTAGAAGACGCTCAGCTTTAAAAACAACTTAAGCCACCAATTTCTTAGCAGAACCGATTAATAACCTGATGAGAGAACATTCTAACAACTGCTTCAGTGGCAAACAGTACTGGAATCATGATCACAGCAGTCCTCAGCAGAAATCCCAGTTGAATTCAAGGGTAAAATGCCCCAAGAAAAGCGTCTCATTACTTTTTCAATCATCATCATTATCATCGTTGTGTGTGTGTGTGTGTGTGTGTGTGTGAGAGAGAGAGAGAGAGAGAGAGCACACAAAAGAGCAAGACAGCAAGAGAGACCAAGAAACAGAGCACTTTGTATGACATCAAATGTATTCATACTGTCATATCAAGTGTTTGGGGAAGTTAAGACAGATGACATTTGACATGTAACTAAAAGGCAATGAAATAAAAGTGATCTTCCATTTACCACACCAATGAGTTTTCCAACAATGTATCTTTTTTTCCAGAAAGCCCCATTTGAAATCAAAATATCAAAGGAGCGGGCAAGCCACTAACCCCTTACTGAAAACTTGTTCATCAGATTTGCTTTAGTCACCAAGAGTGGCAGAAGCTGATCAGCTCTCCATCGAACCCTTTTCCTCTCCATCCTAGACACACAGCTAAAGTATATTTCCCAGCCTCCCTTGCCATCAGGTGTGGCCACCGAGTGGGGGCATGTATACTTCCAGTCCTGGCTCATAAGGACCTTAGACACATGCTTCTCCATGTCCTTTCTTCTTCTGCCAGCTTGATGCAGATGATCATGGCAATCTTGGGATAGACATATTGAAGATAATAGAGCCACAAGATGAAAGTAGCATGAGTCCCTAGAGCGGGTTTGGCAGGGGGGTCCAGCTATTCAGGAGCACCTGGTTTGGCTTTGTATGCATGAAAAATCAACAGCTCTGTCAAGCCACTGAGATTTGGGGGTTTTGCTGTTACTGCGGCTCCGTTATTCTAACATCCAGCAAAGTCTTCAGGGAATGAAATACACGACAGATAAACCTTTGATATCGCAGGGAAGAACTAGCACTGGATGGTCCTATGGCAGGAGGTACTGGGCAGCTCAGGAGGTCTGGAATAGTGGGAGGTGAAGAGGCAACAAAAACAAATTTCTCCGCTTTGCTATTTTACCTAGGGACAGCCCTAGTTACAGTAATAAACCTGAAGCCACAAGATGAATCACCTCAGCATGGTACTATTTATACCTGTGATCCCTACTCATGTTCCTGTTCAAAGAGCACAGATTTATAATTTTAATTATCTAAAACTTGTAGAGATTTAAACATCTGTTTTAAGTGCTCAATAAGTATTAGAAAAGCAATCCATTTTTCTTTAAGCTGAGTCATAATTTACAGTTTTCTTCGACTTGCACGACTCGCTACCGCCAATGCCCAAGGGGGAACTTGAGAGAGAAGCAGGGAGCACTTTAATTAGCCCACAATTAATTCCATTTAGGCTGCCTCCATGAAATGTAACCACCCTAAAGAACAGTAAATCATTCCATTACCAATATCGACGTGTTATTCAGCCCCAAAGCCAAAAGCAATAGTATCGATATGGAGTGTTTTGGGCGCTGGATTTAGGTGGCAATCCAATGGCCACCTGCTCAGGCTGAGGAACACTTGGGAGGCATTTTAGCGATTCAGAAGCTGTCTATAGCATGGGGCTTGATCTAAGAGCCTTTATGATTTGATTCAGAAGACTTGGTGTGTCACTTTCTCCAAGAATAGTGGTTTCAAAAGGGTAGGGGCATGATCCCAACAGGAAAACAAATCAGATTTAAAGAGACACATTTTCAGAATCAAACAGCTCTCTCTCAGATTGCCCTTAATTAGTATACTATCTCTGTATTGCCTTTAGAGAGAAGGACTATATTCAAATGGAAAGAAAACTGAATCAGGGTCTGGTCAACTAGGCCCAGCTTTGGCTGAACCCAAGAAAGGCATAGTTCTCCATTCAAAACACAAATCGGATCATAGTACTCTACTACTACTGCTCAAAATGTTTTAATGGCTTGTCACTACTTTTAGGATGAAGTCCACAATCCTTACGATGGCCTATAAGGCCCAAATCATCTGGCCCCTGTCTACTTCCCTAGTCTCATTTATATGCTCCATTCACACTGGCCTTCTTTGAGTTCCTCATTTACATCAAGCTTCTTCCCTCTGCCTGGAATGCCCTTTACCCTTATGTCTCTTCCTCCAGATAACCTCTACTCATCCTTCAGGTCTCTGCTCAAAGTGTCTCTCTCCCAGGCAGAGCTTCTCTGGGCCACCAAAGCAGGCTAAGGTCATCCATCATCTGCTCTCAGCACTGCCTCTATTTCGTGCATTCCTAAACTTCTATAATGTGATCACCTCATTAATAAAATTTCTAAATTACCAGCTACCAACACAGTATGTATTCCATTACATCAGCCAGCTACAGGACAGAACTGATGGGGGAGGGGACATGAAGCACAAAGCAGGGCTAGGAGGCACTTTTAGTGAGGGCAGCAAAGAACGAGCAGCACTGGGGAGAGCCATGGAAGATCTGAGGAAGGAAGCCCTGAATAGGTATCTAGGAGAAAAGGAGAGGGGAAGAGGGCTGAAGACTGACTTCATAATTTGGCTCATTCTTTTTTCTTTTTTTTGAGACAGAGTCTCACGCTGTTGCCCGGGCTAGAGTGCCGTGGTGTCAGCCTCGCTCACAGCAACCTCAAACTCCTGGGCTCAAGCGATCCTCCTGCCTCAGTCTCCTGAGTAGCTGGCACTACAGGCTTGCATCACAATGCCTGGCTAATTTTTTCTATATATTTTTAGTTGTCCAGATAATTTCTTTCTAGTTTTTAAGAAGATACGGGGGTCTCGCTCTTGCTCAGGCTGGTTTCGAACTCCTGAGCTCAAAAGATCCTCCCGCCTGGGCCTCCAAGAGTGCTAGGATTACAGGTGTGAGCCACCACACCCAGCCAGCTGATTCTATCCTCTGGTCCTCAACTCAATGATAGTAGTGGACTGTGGGAGGTGATATTTTGATACTCCCTTTCTAACTCATTCATTCTGATGAAGCCTCAGCAAAAACCATTATGAGCCTTTTTGTTTTAGTTTTGGTTTTGGTTTCTTAATGACTAAGTAATGTGAAAAATAGAATCACAGATGAGGTAGAGATAAGGTGGTGGGTCAGGCACATCTTGCACTCATTCCACATTTAACCAAGAGTCCCATGGTTACGGCACGTGCTCACTTCAAAAAGGGCCATTCACTGTTTGAATAAACATAATCTGCTTCTCAAATTTTCCTGATGCTCCTTCAGAGTTACAATTTACTTTTAGTGATAACTTTAACTGCTTGATAATAAAATTTACAGTTTTCCATTACAAAATCTAGAAGATGGGCACCTCTGATTTTTTGTAGGCTTCCTAATTACACAAACTTTATCTGATCAGATATCTATTATATAGCATTATGAGAAAAACAGGTGAATTGTGACATGATCCTTTATGTTCAATTCCAGACTGAACAGTTCCTGCAGAACTTTTACTAAAAATACACATGTTTAACATCAGTACATTTCTTTATAGTGACTTTAAAAAACAGGACTAGAGGCTAACTCAAGTCTAACAGTCTTTTTTTTTTTTTTTTTAGACAGAGTCTCACTCTGTTGCCCAGGCTAGAGTGCCGTGGCATCAGCCTAGCTCACAGCAACCTCAGACTCCTGGGCTCAAGCGATCCTCCTGCCTCAGCCTCCCAAGTAGCTGGGACTACAGGCATGTGCCACCATGCCCAGCTAATTTTTTCTCTATATATTTTTAGTTGTCCAGATAATTTCTTTCTATTTTTAGTAGAGATGGGGTCTCGAGCTCACTCTCGCTCAGGCTGGTCTCGAATTCCTGACCTTGAGCCATCCTCCCTCCTCGGCTTCCCAGAGTGCTAGGATTACAGGCGTGAGCCACCACACCTGGCCTAACAGTCTTTTTAAAAGTCTTTGTTGTCTCTACTGATGATTAAATTAATATACTCATACAATTTTTAAAGACTATTGAATAAATTATTAATAACAGATGATATTGATTAAACATTTACTAAGGTACTATACTAACTAATATACATCCAGAAAACTATTATTATTCCCATGTTACAGAAGAAGAAATTTTAGCTTAGAGAGACCATACATTCTTCCTGAGGTCACATGGCTAGTAAGTGGTAGAGTTAGGACTTGGACCCTGGATCGGTCCTAGGTCCCTGGCTTAACCATTACTCCATACCGCTAAGTAGTAAACTATACAGTGAAAGTGTCTCAGCATGGGTACAACTTAGGTTGGCTCAAAGGTCAAGGCTGTCTCTTATGAATATTATAGATAATTAAAAATAAACAGTGCTTTTATAATTTGACAGGGCTCTCTTGATGCCATCTGTTTTAAAATGGCTGTGTAAAAATGTCCTGCTTCTGAATTCAACCCAGAATCCCTTAGAAAGGAAGGTCCTGAGACTAGATAAAAGACCTGACAGCCACACAGTGCCCCGGCTCCCTGCTTGTCCTGGGTTTAGCATGGTGACTCTTCCCTTGGTTTCCCAGCCAAGTTTATCACCAAATCTCCAGAACTAATTAAGCCAGGAAAGCCCAAATGAAGACTGGATTGAAGGAGACAAGATCTAGCTACTATCCAAGACCTGGTACTTGTTCAATACAAAGGAGATTAAATAGAGCAGGGCTGTCGCTTAAAATGGAATGTGAGTTAGTGTGTTCTCTCTCTCTCTCTCTCTCTCTCTCTCTCTCTCTCTCTCTCTCATCCATCACCCTGGAAAGGAATCATGATGGTCTTTCCAAAGATAAGAGGATTCCGTTTCCCACCACCGAGCCAGGAATACTCCAGCTTCTTAGACATTTACTTCTCTAACAACTTATTTGAAGCAATTACACTGAAGGCAGCTGCTGACCGGGCCCCACAAGGCACTACTTTGTGTGACGCACACACAGCAGGCCCACTTCAGCCCCTGGCCTTTCGGAGCTCTCCCTACAGGCTCTCAGACATCTCCAGGCTGGTACAGCAGAGCTGTGGAACCTCCAGACCTTTCAGAGGGGATTATTTTTGAAAACTTTCTCCACCTAAACCTGCTCCAAACAGTTTCAGTGAGAGCTATTGGACAGTATTCGAGAAGGCACTTTCTTAACAAGGTGAGAAGCTATCAACTGAACTAGAATTTTTCTAAACAATAATCAATGATTGTCTTGGTTTTGTTTAATATGCTAATGGGCACACACACACACACATGCACACACACACACACACACACACCACCCTGGTCAATATATGAAAATAATCAGGGGAGAGAAGAACAAGGAGGAGAACTGTGGGTATATAGGAACTGAAATACACAATGGAATGTGGACACTCTTCCCCCTGCAGCACTCTCCAGTGGTGGCTAATTATGACACCTCTAGTACCTCAGGACCAGAAAGTTTGCTAGGTGTCCTCCTTGCTTTCCATTGGTATTTCTAGGCCTCTTTACTCTTGGAAACCTCCCTTTTGACTTATTCATCTAACTATAGCAGGCTCTCTCCCTCTTGCTGCAGCTGTCAACAATTCCTCCATTTATCAGACCTTGCCATCTTCTTCCCCAACCCAAGCCCTGTCATCATTCTTGGTGACATCAATATCTGTAACAGATGGCTCTTCCAAATTCCTGGCTTCTTAGTTCCTTGACCTCCTCGTTTCCATTGACCTTTTCCTGTATCGCATTTTAACCACCTATTTTGAAGACCCCTGAATCTGCTTCACCTTTCATATCACTAACTCTTCTCTTTCCACTTTACATATTCAAGTACTTCCGTTACAACGATTATCTGACTTCATTAAGATCTCCAGTCCATTGGTTTCTTCACTTTCTCCCAATCCACCAGCTAATTTTTCTTTACCTTGCTTTTTATCCATTTTAGATCCCTCCCTCAGTCCTTGCAATAACTCTTTTTTTTTTTTTTGAGACAGAGTCTTACTCTGTTGCCCTGGCTAGAGTGCTGTGGCATCAGCCTAGCTCACAGCAACCTCTAACTCATGGGCTCAAGAAATCCTTCTGCCTCAGCCTCCCGAGTAGCTGGGACTACAGGCATGCACCACCATGCCCGGCTAATTTTTTCTATGTATTTTTAGTTGTCCAGATAATTTATTTCTATTTTTAGTAGAGACGGGGTCTCACTCTTGCTCAGGCTGGTGTTGAACTCCTGACCTCGAGCGGTCCACCAGCCTCGGCCTCCCAGAGTGCTAGCATTACAGGCGTGAGCCACCGCGCCCGGCCATTTTTGCAATAACTCTTGTCAACACCCTAAACTCCCCTACCTCTCTATCATTTCATTGTATCCATCTGGCAAAATCGGGAGGAATGTTATTGTCCACTTTCACCATGCCTGCAGCAGAATGATCAATAATTGCTAGACAAAGTAACACAAGGGGAAGACTGCCACCATATGCATTTATGACCGCTAACCTCATACATGTTCTCAACACCCCCTGCAATCCTATATATATAGGATCTATATATGTCTTTGGTCAATTCCTTTTCCCACTCTCCACAGACTACTTCAAATTTCTCCATTCTCCTCAAACCTCCACCGCTGGACTCCATCCTCCTCCCTCTCTCTGCACAGATTACAGAGAAAATGGAAGCCATTAGACAGAAATGAGAGCCTTTTCCTGATTACTAACATAAAAGCCTACCTATCTATAACTGTGTGGGTCCTTTTAGTTAAGAGCCCGCTCTACCACTTACTAACTGTGGGAATTTTGTCAAATTACATAGGCTTTCTGTGGTTTTTGCTTTTTATGAAACAGGGATAATAGTAGTACCTAATTAATAGGGCTGTAAAATTTAATGAGTTAATGGAAAGTGCTTATAACAGTGCCTGGCAAAGTGAGCCCTACTAAACCGTTGGCTACTTTGGGTGCTATTATCCTCCTTTCCTCCTGTTATGATAAAGGAACTAGCATTCCTCCTACCTTAGATAAATTCCTCCACCTGTACCTAGTATCCCATCTCCCCCATTTATACCAAGAACCTCCCATCATTCAACAAACATTCGTTAAGTGCCCACTATGTGCCAAACAATTTCCTAGGCATTGGGCATATAGACAAGTATGAACCTTTAGTATTCAAAGTACAGCAAGAAGTGTCTCAGGGTTAGCGCGGAATGTGAAAGGCAGTCATAGGTGAGATGGGAGAAGTGGCTGGACCCATAACATATAGGGACTTATAGGATTAATGCTTGCTGAACTCTCACTGGCTGCCATTTTGTTTTGAGATTATAGACAAAGCCATATATTAAACTTTACATATGACCTCAGCCGATATTAGTGAACCATCCAAATCAGGCAGCTTCTTCAAAAGGTTCTGTCAGGGTCCATCCTAAAGCTGATCATAGAGCTCATTCAGTGATGAAAAGAGGCGAAATCAAAACCTACATGTGGCCTTATCAAACCCATCTACCGCCATCTATCCTTGTTGGTTGTGACTTACATCTTGGCCTCTCAAGGATCCACTGCTCATCTTAAGTCTTATACCATTTCTTTGATTTGGAGTTTTCCTTTAGTTACAGGTAGTGTGGCTTGTGTTTATGGCAGAGTGGATCAGAGCACTGGTTTAGCCACTTATTAAATAGGTGAGGTTTTTAACTTCCATATGTCTCTGTTTCCTCATCTATAAATTTAGGATAATAGCAGCTATCTCATACATAGCCTTATGGTGACACTTAAATGGCACAGTACATGTAAAGTGCTGAGAACAGCACCTTGCCTGTAGCAAGTGTTAAAGCAGGGTCTCTGGAGACAAGTTTGGCCTAAGTGCAATTCCCAGCTCCATACTTTATTAGCTATGTGACCTTGGGTGAGTTAATTTACCTAGCTAGGCCTCCATTATCTCGCCTGTAAACTGGGGATAATAATAGTACCTGCCTTGCAGGTTGTTGTAAGAATGAAATGAGATATAATGCATGGAAACTGCTTAGCACACAGTAGCTGCTCTTGTCATTATGATTAAAGCTCTGTCGCCCAGGCTGGAGTGCGGTGGCATGACTATAGCTCACTGTAGCCTGGAACTCCTGGGTTCAAGTGATCCTCCTGCCTCAGTCTCCCGAGTAGCTAGGACTACAGGCGTGCACCACCATGTCAGGCCAATTTTTAAACATTTTTTGTAGAAACAGGGTCTTGCTATGTTGCCCAAGCTACTCTCGAACTCCTGGCCTCAAGCTATTCTCCTGTATTGACTTCCTAAAGTGCTGGGATTATAGGCATGAGCCACTACACCTGGCCGCAAACTTTGCCTTTAAAACACCAGCCCTCCCCATGTAAAACATTATTATTTTCTGCTACATATTTCCTTTCTCACCCATTGGCCACTTTCCCAAATCCTAATTATCTTTCCTCTTATTATAGGATCCTGTTAAAGTTAATGCTCCTATCCACAATCTGACAGCCTACCTAACATTACATGTACCTTCTGTCACCTAAAACAAGGACCTCAGGTAGGAGTAAACACGTTTCAACTGTCACTTGTTCCATCTTTACCCCATTTGTTTTCATAGGTGATTATCACATTTTATAATTCATCCTCAAATTAGTTTCCTGGCAACAAGGCAGGGCAGGTTTGAGAAGAGGCTGGAGTCTGACTATGAGAAACCCACCCCACGGAAGAGGACACAGAAGACACAGCTAAGCAGATGAAGCCTGGGGTCCAAAGCAAAACTGTATCATTCACCCAAAGGTCTGGTGCGGGGGCTTTGTGGATAGGCAGTGCTGGATAGTGGGTTTCTATTGGGGACAAGGAAACGAGGGTGAGTGAAAAAGCAATAGTCTGGGATGAAAGAATAGAAAATGATCTCATCTCTTTCTCAGTATGACTTCAGGTAAATCCATTAAGATTTCAGAGTTTTTGTTTCTCCTTTTGTAAAAGAGTTAAATATCTTCTCTACAAGCTACTTCCCCCTATGCCATGTAACTGGGAACTTCCACTATTAGAGATTCATTTCTTCAGGTTCAATGATTATCCTTAAATCACCCTTAAAAACACTAGTATTCCTGGGAGAGACATATATGATCCCACGAGTATGAGCCAGATAAGCAACTGTGGGCAACTCTGTCACCTAGGAGAGATCTAAGGGATTAGGACTCAATGCTAAGGAATTCTAGTTGGGGAGAGTTGGTTTACAAGAAAGGTCAGAGCAAGAAGGCAGTCTCAAGTTATAATACTTCTAAGAGGGCCAAGAACATGCAAGGTACAACATGAAGGAATGTATGAACCAGGGGTGGGTGGATCATTGGAGACAAAGCCCCAAAGCCCCAATGGCCTCCTAGTTTCCCTATTCAGAAGACATTTCTTACTGATTCTCCAACTTGACCTCATTATGGGAATGACTTGGTTGATCTCTTCTCTCACTTGTGAAACTCTCTCTTCCCTGGAGAAGTGTCTTTGACATCTCCTTCTCCTTTATCTTCTGTATCAAAAAACCCCCATGATATCTATGTCTGAAAATACTGAGTCTATCTCTGAATATTTTTTTTAACATCTCTCCCCTCCACTCCATCCCTGCTTTTAATTAGTTTAGTCCAATGCTACTTCTGCAAACCCCCTATCCCATTTCCACATATACCAGAGTGTCCAAAGTCTCAAATCTAACCGTGTCTTTCCATTGCTTAAAATCTTTCTGGAACTCAAATGTCCTAGGCTTTGCCAACTAGTGAATACAAATGAGGTCACATTAACCCTATTACCAAAATCACAATAGCTCTGAGCTCCCACCTCTCTGAATATAGGAAATTCAACCTTTCACAGAGTATTTCTAGAAACCCTCGGGGGTGCTTACAGGTGTCCATAAACCCTTCCAGTTGTTCCTTACTGATGCAGCTACCTGAGCCAGGACTCTACAAACTCAGGTCTGGAAGGTGCCTAAAATAAACCATTCCAACCTGAAAGTTTGCTTTGCCTGAAATCACTACTACCTAGGGGCTCTGGACCATAGAAACTACTCTGTGGCTTAAGTGGCATATTATTTCAATACGCATTGTTTGAATGTGGCTACTGTCACAGCCTCTGCCAAGCTAATTCTGAAGATTCCCAGGTTAGTAGGAAGTGATGTCAGCATTCGAAGACGATTGCCGATGACTACCCAGCCCTCTAAGTAGGTGCTCACCAACCCTCCAGGGGACTCCCACCACAAACACTTACCCAAAAGAAAACATCACCCAGGCCTTCCTTTTACTCTAGGAGGCCAAAAACAAATGACAGGCATGCCCTAATCCAATTCCCCTCCTCCCACCCTATAGTGAAGCCCACTTTAGGAATACCTCGTTTCACTCTGATCATCTTCTTGGGTGCCCATATCATCTTGGGAACTGAAATAAGTGCCAGATGAATAGGGATGCCTCTGCTGGGAGTTTCTTCAGGATATTTGCATACCACATCTAGCTAGGCTCAAATGAAAATAATAAAAAAGCTAATACTTACATGGCACATAAAATTTGCCAGGTACTGCTTTAAGCACTTTAGTAGCATATAAGATAAATTAATGTCTTCTCCATTTTACAGATGAGAAAACTGAAAAACATAGGGCAAATGACTTGCCCATGGTTATGCAGCTACCATGTTGCAGAACCAAGATTAAAACCCAAACTGTTGGGTTCAAGAGCTCACATACTAAACCATTCATTTTACTTGAATTGCCTAGATATGTCTTTGAGAAGTAGTGATGATTTAGTCTTAGCCAGGTATATGTCCTCCTTCTCTTCTTCCTTCACCTCCACCAACCACTACTAATGGGAGCCTATTCAAACCTTCTGGCTATACCTATGTACCTGTAGCCTTAAATAAGCCTACCCCTAACATCTGTGGAGAACTGGGAAAAAGAGTACAAAGGGAGGTCCACATATCATATGTCCAAAAAATTCTAACCAATTGTTGAATGAAATATGTTCTATCCTCCTACCTTGATAAATATACTGTCTTAGTCCATTTGTGTTGCCATAAAGGACCATCTGAGGCTGGGTAATTTATAAAGCAAAGAGGTTTATTTGGCTCACAGTTCTGCAGGCTGTATAAGAAGCATGGCACCAGCATCTGCTTCTGGTGAGGGTTTCAGGCTGCTTCTACTCACAGCAGAAGGTGAAGGGGAGCCAGTGTGTGCAGATCATGTGGTAAGAGAGGAAGCAAGAGAGAAAGGGAAGATGCCAAGTCCTTTTAAACAAACAGTTCTCCTGGGAATTAATAGAGTGAGAACTCACTCATTATGAGAACTCATTCATTACCGAAAGTACTGCACCATGCCATTCATGAGGCATCCACCCAGCCATGACCCAAACACCTCCCACTGGGCCCCACCTCCAATGTTGGGGATCATATTTCAACATGAGGTTTGGAGGGTCAAATATCCAAATTATAGCATATACCTTCATAACAACCTAGCAGTCTAGGTTGGCAGACTTCCTGGACTCAAGAGATTTTCAAAAAAATTTGTCAGTGCAAAAAAAGTCAGCTCATCCCCTTCTCTTCCCACTCCTGGATCCATACTGCATCATCCTGTCTTTTTTTTTTTTGGTCAGCCTAGCTCACAGCAACCTCAAACTCCTGGGCTCAAGCGATCCTCCTGCGTCAGCCTCCCGAGTAGCTGGGACTACACGCACGCGCCACCATGCCCAGCTAATTTTTTCTATATATATTTTTTTAGTTGGCCAAATTAATTTATTTCTATTTTAGTAGAGACAGGCTCTTGCTCTTGCTCGGGCTGGTCTCGAACTCCTGACCTTGAGCGATCTGCCTGCCTCGGCCTCCCAGAGTGCTAGGATTACAGGCGTGAGCCACCGCACCCGGCCCCATCATCCTGTCTTGTATGTATATGGGAGTACACCCTAATCTGACTGTGAAACATCCATCTACACGCTCCACAACAGCCACTCTGTGGGCCTAGAGTTATGCACAGTAATGGTACAGTCTGCCTTTGAGAGAATAGACCCTAGAAACAGGCCTATGAAAGCTCTGGAAGTGGGTTCCAACCCATTTGATGAAAGAGAGGAAGAGGGGTAAGGAGTTATAACAGTGTCTGGCACATAATAATCACTATAGAAATCTTAACTATGATTAATCCTTTCGTGAAAATATATGCATCAACTTGATCACATGTGCAAATGAGGCAGATATCCATTTCTTAAAAAGGCATGGCAGCTCTGATTGTCTATGCACATAATTCTAACATATTTTGGTGAGAATAGGTTTCTGAGCTGTGGAAACACTATCTTCCAGTCCAGATCTCCTCAGTTTTCATGTGTAAATTCAAACAGATAGAAAAAGAAGTAGCACAGCATCATGTTGCAAGCAAATTCTTAATCTGTTGGGAAAGAAAATTAAACAAAGAAAATTAAGTAAAAACATATTCTTGAGTCCATTCTGATGAACCCAACACAAATGTGGGGGTTATTAGTTTTTCTTCTATTATATATAAGACCAAAGAGTTGGAAAGAAGACATGCAACATGTAAAATCAAATAAGCAGGGCTGCCTAAATGATATGGAGTGAGAAAACTGAAAGCTGCCCTACTCAAAGTTAATTTCTCTATGTGCCAGAAGTTTCACCAACTGGAACTCATTTCTTTGGGTTAAGGTGTTGTCTTTTCTGGGAACCACTCTTTGAAATGTAATTATGGATTGAGAGATCATTTATTAGCCCCTTATCAGACATTAAATTATTAGTGCTAAATTCATGACTAGATGACCAAGAGCTAAGAGCAAGGTCTTAGGGCCTAGATTCCCCAAGGTTTTCATTGGATTCCAGGAAAGAGTGAGCTCTAGTGTTCTTAGGACAGAGCCAGAAACCAGATCATGTCTAGAATTTCATTACTTCAAGAGTTGTATCATTACAACTCAACAACAACAAAAACAAAAACAACACAATTTAAAAATGGGCAAAGGACTTGAATAGATATTTCTCTAAAGAAGATAACCAGATTGCCAATAAACACATGAAAAGATGCTCAACATCACAAATCGTTGAGAATATGCAAATCAAAACCACAATGAGCAATCACTTGACACCCATTAGGGTGCCTATTAATAACAAACAAACAAACAAACAAACAAAAAATAACAAGTGTTGGTGAAGATGTGAAGTAACTGGAACTCTTGTGCATTGCTGGTGGAACTGTAAATGGCGTAGCTACTGTGGAAACTAGCAGAGTGGACCCTCAAAACATTAAACACAGGCAGTAATTTCACTTCTGTGTATATAACCAAGAGAATTGAAAACAGGGATTTAAACAGATATTTGTACACTCATGTTCATAGCAGCAGTATTCACAATAGCTAAAACGCAGAAGCAACCCAAGTGTCCATCAACAGATGAATGGATTTTTAAAAAGGTGATGCATTCATACAATGAAATATTATTCAGCCTTGAAAAAGAGGGAAATTCTTACATATGTTACATGAATGAACTTTGAAGACATCATGCTAACCAAAATAAGCCAGCCACAGAAGAAATAGTCTGATTCCACTTATACGCGATATCTAGAATAGTCGAATTCATAGAGACTGAAAGCAGAATGGTGGTTGCCAGGGGTTGGGTGGAAGGGAATGGGGAGTCAGCATTTAATGAGGAAGGAGTTTTGGCTTGGAAAGATGAACAAGTTCTGGAGATGGATGGTGCTGATGGTTACACAACAACATCAATGTACTTATACCACTGAACCGTACACTTAAAAATGGATACAATAGTAAATTTTATTTACTTTTTAGATATTTTACCACAATAAAGGACTTTCTATTAACTGCCCACCATAATACTTCTAATCCTCAGGATAATACTACGTGACTAGTATTTATAAAATTGTTAAAAAGAGTAGTATGTTAAAATGTTTTGTATTCTAGACCACAATATATCCAAGTTTGTTTTATTTATTTATTTATTTTTATTTTTTATTTTTATTTTTTTTTGAGACAGAGTCTCACTCTGTTGCCAGGGTTAGAGTGCCCTGGCGTCAGCCTAGCTCACAGCAACCTCAAACTCCTGGGCTCAAGTGATCCTCCTGCCTCAGCCGCCCGAGTAGCTGGGACTACAGGCATGCGCCACCATGCCCGGCTAATTTTTTCTATATATTTTTAGTTGGCCAATTAATTTCTATTTTTAGTAGAGACGGAGTCTCACTCTTGCTCAGGCTGGTTTTGAACTCCTGACTTTGAGCAATCCACCGCCTTGGCCTCCCAGAGTGCTAGAATTACAGGCGTGAGCCACCACGCCCGGCCCCAAGTTTGTTTTAATGCCCCAAAATCTTAAGACAAACTCGCTGTTCTATGAAGGTGTTTGCCCTGAGGCTGCAAAACAGGGCCTACTGTCTTCTGACAGTGATTTGAGAAGTGAAAGCAGAGAGTAGAGTTTCTCAACCGTGGATCTCTTAACATTTGGGGCCAGATAGTTCTTTGTTATGAGAGAGCTATCCTATCCAGTGCATTGCAGGGTGCTTAGTAACAGCCCTGGCTCTACCCAGTAGGTGCCAGTAGTAAGAGAGACAAACTGAGCCCTGCAAAAGGTGGTTCTGAAGAAGCATAAAAGTGGGGTGCCCTGGGCAGACAGAGGGTAGCCTGAACACGTTATATGCTTGTAATGATGAGGAAGCAAACAGCCTACATAAACATGTTGCCGAGGGTTACTGGGTGCATGTAGGGAGAATATCTGTTAACTGAAACTGTTTAAAACAATTCTTAACTCTCCAGGTAGGCAAAGGAGTTATTTCTCTTTGAATTTTCTTTCTGTGACATAAGTGACTTCTTTGGGATCTCTTCTGGGCTTTCACTGGGCTCTGTAAGCCACACAACAAAGTCAAAGTACCTCATATCAGTGACTGGGCAACTCTTTGAACTTCACATTGGGGCAGGGCAGACTTTCCATTTCAGTATTTTTGCTGTGATCTCAAGCTATCCAATAATGGGTCTTAGGCCTCAGGATTTTTAAAAATTTATTTTATTGATATATAATAATTGTACGTATTTATGGGGTACATGTGATATTTTGATACATGCATATAATGTGGAATGTTCAAGTCAGGGTATTTAGGATATCCATCACCTCAAACATTTATTATATGTTGGTGCTGAGAACATTTCAAAACTTTACTTCCAGCTATTTTGAAATATACCATAAATTGTTGTTAATTATACTCACTCTACTGAGCTATCAAATACTAGTACTTATTCCTTCTACCTAATTGTATATTTGTACCCATTAATGAACCTCTCTTCATACCCCCTCTGTCCCAGCCTCCAGTAACTATCATTCTCCTCTCTACCTCCATGAGATCAACTTATTTAGTTCTCACATATGAGTGAGAACATGTTATTCATCTTTCTATGTCTGGCTTATTTCATTTAACACAATGACCTCCAGTTCCATCCATGTTGCTGCAAATAACAGGATTTCGTTCTTTTTTGTGGCTGAATAGTATTCCATTGTGTATATATACCACATTTTCTTTATCCGTTCATCCACTGATGGGCACTTAGGTTGATTCCACATCGTGGCTATTATGAATAGTGCTGCAATAAACATGGAAGTGCAGGTATCAGGTATCCCCTTGATATACTGATTTCCTTCCCTTTGGATAAATGCTCAGTAGTGGGATTGCTGGATCATATGGGAGTTCTATTTTTAGTTTTTTGAGAAACCTCCACACTGTTTTCCATCATGGTGGTATTATTTAATAATTCATATTTCTACCAACAGTATGACTTTTATGATTATAGCTTTCATTTATTTTGCACCTACTATGTGCCAGGCACCATACATAGGACTTAATTCATGGTTTCACTTTAATCTTTGCAACAGCTCTCATAACGATGTCTGTGAGGAAGACATTATAATCCTCATTTTCTATGTGATGAAACTGAAGCTCAGGAAGGTTAAGTGACTTAAGCAAGGATGCATGGCTAAGAAGAGGTAGATTCAAAAGTAAGTCTGTCTGACCCAGGAGTCTGATCTTTCCAGGACTCCTCACAGAGTGCCTCTTATTGTGGCTCTGGACACCTTACCTTAAAGGAGATTCCACCTGGAGAACAGGGAAGAGCTGAACTAGAGGCCCCTCTTAGTCTGGGGACTTGGGTGGGTGTGGGGTGAGGCAGGGCACACCGAATTTCCAAGTATAACTATGTCCTCACTCTATGAATTGATTCACTCACTGAATGCATCAGGCAGGGTTCTCCAGAAAAACAGAACCAATAGCATATATCTATAAGAAGAGATTGATTATGAGAAATTGGTTCATATGATTATAAAAACAGAGAAGTCCCATGATTTACAGGCTGCAAGCTGGGGGACCCAGGAAAGCCACTGGTATAATTCCATGTGCAGCTGAAAGCCTGAGAACTAGGGGAGCCAATAGTATACATCCCAAGGCCAGGAAAAGACCCATGTCCTAGCTCAAGCAGGCAGGAAGCAAAAGAGGGGAAAATTCCTCCTTCCTCTGATTTTGTTCTGTTTAAGCCCTCAACTGAGTGGATGATGCCCACCCATGTTGGGGAGGGCAGTTTACTGAATCCACTGATTCAAATGTTAATCTCACCTGGAAACACCCTCACAGACATAGCCAGAAATAATGTTTAATCTGGGCACCTCTTGGCCCAGTCAAGTTGACACATAAAATTCATCATCACACTGAGTCTGGCTATCTAGAGTTGGGATAGCAAGGGCTACTGGTATTGTCTGAACATACAGGATGCCCTGCTGGTTACCATACAACTTCCAAGACTAATAGTGCTCAAAGTCTGGTCCTAGGCCAGTAGGGTGATCAACCATCCTTGTTTGCCCAAGAGTGTCCCGTTTTAGCACTAAAAGTCCCACATCCGGGGAAACCCCTCAGTCCCATGCAAGCTAGGATGGTTTGTCACCCTATAAACCAGCAGCATCGGCATCAACCGGGAAGTTGTTAGAAATGCAAGTGGTGGGCACCATCCTAGACCTAGTGAATCAGAAACTGTGGGAGCAGAGCCCAGCAATCTGCATTTTAATAAGCTTTCCAGGTGATTCTGATGCACCCTAAAATGTAAGAACGACTGTCCAAAATAAACCTTTTTATTTTTATTTATTTCAGCATATTATGGGGGTACAAATGTTAATGTTACGTATATTGCCCATGCCCCCACTCCCCCCTCGAGTCAGAGCTTCAAGCGTGACCATCCCCCAAATGTTGCACATCTCACTCATTATGTTTGTATATACCCATCCCCTCCTCCCCCCTCCCACCCGCCCGACACCCAATAAATGTTATTCCTATATGTCCACTTAGGTGTTGATCCGTTAATACCAATTTGCTGGTGAGTACATGTGGTGCTTGTTTTTCCATTCTTGAGATACTTCACTTAGTAGAATGGGTTCCAGCTGTATCCAGGAAAATACAAGAGGTGCCATATCATCATTGTTTCTTAAAGCTGAATAGTACTCCATGGTATACATAGATCACATTTTATTAATCCACTCATGTATCGATGGGCACTTGGGTTGTTTCCACAACTTTGCAATTGTGAACTGTGCTGCTATAAACATTCGAGTGCAGGTGTCTTTTTTGTAGAGTGTCATTGGATCTTTTGGGTAGATGCCCAGTAGTGGAATTGCTGGATCAAATGGTAGATCTACTTGTATTGCTTTAAGGTATCTCCCACAGAGGTTGAACTAGTTTGCAGTCCCACCAGCAGTGTAGGAGTGTTCCTATCTCTCCACATCCACGCCAACATTTATTTTGATGCCTGAAAAAAGTGTTCAGGCATCCTTTGGGATAATTCCAATCTGTCTTTTTCTATGAACCTCCAATGAAAATATGCCATCCAGAGGACGCCTGTTGCTTTTGTTTCATTTTGTTTTATATCTCCAAGGTTGTAATTACTAAATCAGAGCTTTGTGTGAAATGAATTAATCCATTAGTCAAATATTTATTGAACACTTACTATGCATTCACTATGTTTCCCACCACTGTCCTTAATGTTCTTCTCTTTGAATTTAGTGGTCACATTGTCTGTAGTATTGAACACTAACTTCTAGTTAATGTTAATCAAGAATATAGCACTTCGGGTAGGATTTTGTAGATTTTGATTAGCTAGAGATAGTTTTTCTATGTTGCCACTATGAACTTAGCGAACCTCTCTACAGGGCTGAGTTTAGAATAGAAAGGAAAGCTTGTGCGTACGCACGTGTGTGTGTGTGTGCGCACATGCATGAAAATTTTGGTAAAATAAGATCACTACACTCTGCAGGTCTCAGCTTTAACCTAAGCCAATGCAAAATGTGCCATAAACATTACAAGAGAATGCATTGACACAAATTAACAGGAGCCACGAGATCATAGGCGTTAGAACTGAAGGCCTAACAACAAGATGAGGGACCCAAGAACAGATGATGCCAAAGGATATTAGCTAATGAAATCACATACCAAAAAGAGCAAGGAGCCAGCTGTAGAAAGGAGGATATCAGGTCATGTCAGGGACCATGTGGCGCACTGGGGTTCCTGCCTGGCATTGGAGGTGAGCAGTCCCACCTGCAGGGCCTCTCCCCGGAGTATAGGGTGTTGTCCATGCCTTTCAGTCCTTCCCAGAAGGGTCACACTAAAGCCAGGGGCAGGAAAGCTACCTGGTGTCTTCACTCTGATTGTGCAAGGCTCAACTGTTCTGTGATTTTTTTTTAAGAGACAGAGTTTTGCTATGTTGCCCACGCTGGTCTCTAACTCCTGCCCTCAAGCTATCCTCCCGAGTAGTTGGGACTACAGGCATGCACCACCACACCCGGCTCTGTTTTTTTTATTTTTTTAATAACTTTGTGCTGCAAACCAAGAACTGTAACCAGTCAATACAGGGGATGTGTGCTTGGAGATCTCTGGTTGAAAAGTTCCGTGTACCTGTTCCAATAGGTTTGCCGTTATTAAGTATAGCTAATAAAAGAGTAAGGTAGCAAGCACACCCTGTTAACTTCTATTTAATGAAAGTGAAAGCAGAATAGAAATGGTTCCAAATGCAACATGCTTGATTCTATTCAATATTTTCAATTATCTCCATTAAATTATATTGTAAGCTGGGTTGATTAGCAATACATTAGCTCATTAACTTTGAGAGTCTAACCACCTTATGCTCTCTAAGGATAGCATCTGAGTGCCCTCATTTATATGCATTTGATTCACTTGTAGAGGCTTTCCTGGGAGGAAAATAAAACACATAATAAAAAAAAATAACCACTAGGAAGACAATACAATAATAATTCTGAGGAATAATATCATAATTATGCCTTCAAATTCTGACAGCATAAATGCAAACTTACTTTAGGCAGGAACTTGTAAAAATAACAGGCAGATGGTATGTGGAAATTCATACGGCTTTAGAAAAATGCAATAATATTGTGCTTTGTGTTGACAGAGTTCCTTCCTTGAAAAGAGCTCTAATCCCCTGACGTATGCTCTGTCTCTTCAGTGCAGCCCACTTGCTGAATTACTCGCAAGTCTGGGTGCAGGTAGGCTTGTCGTGAAAGGGCTGGCAGGATCCCACCTGCACATCCCTCTGGGATCTGAGCAACAATTGAGCTTCCAGATAAAATTGGAAAATCCTGCTCTGCTCCAGACACTTAACTGCCCGTGCTTCCCAGCCAGGCAGAAGTGGCAAGGCTGACCCTCATCATCCATCCATTCATTGGTTCATTCAATCAGTGTTTACATACAATATAGTCATTCACACTTAGCGAAGAGCTTCTCAGCCACAGCTGCATATTAGATTCACTTGGGGAGCTTTTAAAAATTACTGAAGCTCGGAGCCTATCCCCAGAGTTTCTGATTGTTTTTATTGGAAGAATAACAGTAATATCATTTATTAAGCACACACTTTGGGTATTGCTTGCTAACACATTTTGACATAAAATTTACATATCATATAATTCACTCATTTAAAGTGCATCATTCAATGACTTTTAGTGTATTCAGAGTTTTACAACAATTAAATTTAGAATATTTTCATCATCCCAAAAAGAAAGCCTGACCTGAGACAATCCCAGCTCTGACTCATACATACTCTCTGTGTAACCTTGGGCAAGTTACTTAACTGGACTTTGTGAATAATAAGAATACTTATTTGGTTTTTGTGAGGATTAAATAAAACAATGCAAGTAAAATAAAACAAAGAAATCCTGCACATTTTAGCTATAACACCCCTCTCCAAATTCCAGTCCCCACCCTGGCCCTAGAAAAACATTAATCTATTTTCTGTCTATATAGATTTGCCTATTCTGGGCATTTCATATAAATGGAATCATATAATATGTGGTATTTCATATCTGATTTACTATAACGTTTTCAAGGTTCATCCATCCTTTAAACATAAATAAGCACTTCATTCATTTTTATGGCCACATAATATTCCATTATATGGATATATACCACTTTTTGTTTATTAATTGATGAACATTTGTAATTTGTATTGTTTCCACCTGTTGGCTATTATGACTAATACTAATATGAACATTTGTATACAAATTTGTGAACATGTTTTCAACTTTCTTGAAAACAAGTGGCATTGCTGGATCAAATGGTAACTCTATGTTTAACTTCTGAACATCTTCCAGACTGTTTTCCAAAGTGGCTGCATCAATTTACATTCCCATTAGTAATAAAAAGGGTTCCAATTTCTCCACATCCTCGGCAACACTTGTTATTTTCTGTCTCATTATATTATCCTACTGGGTGTGAATTGGTATCTCATTTTGGGTTTGATTAGCATTTCCTTATGATTAATGATGTTGAACATCTTTTTATGCACTTATTGGCCATTTGTTTATTTTCTTTGGAGGCATGTCTTTTAGATCTTTTGCCCATTTTTAATTGGGTTATTTGTCTTTTATCATTGAATTATAAATGTTCTTTATGTATTCAAGATACAAGTCCCTTATCAGATATATGATTTGCAAACATTTTCTCACATTCTGTAAGTTGTCTTTTCACTTTCTTGAATAGTGTCCCTTGATTCATGAAAGTTTTAAATGTTAATGAAGTCCAATTTATACATTTTTTTCTATTGTTGCTCATACCTTAGTGTCAAATCAAAGAACTAATCCACTGCCAAATTCAAGGTCATAAAATATGCCTCTATGGTTTCT
Organism: Cheirogaleus medius; assembly: GCA_008086735.1. Lineage (NCBI taxonomy): Eukaryota > Metazoa > Chordata > Mammalia > Primates > Cheirogaleidae > Cheirogaleus > Cheirogaleus medius. Next base: position 1,324,529 of record VBSM01003151.1, on the reverse strand, counting down.
TCTTAAAATTTTGTAGTTTTAGTTCTTACATTTACATCTTTGATTAATTTGGAGTTAATTTTTGTATACGCTGTAAGGTAAGGCTCCAACTTTTCTTTTGCATGTAGATACCCAGTTGTCTCAGTACCATTTATTGAAGAGACTATACTTTTTCCTCATTGAATAGTCTTGGCACTCTTGTCAAAAATGAATTGACCATAAATGGAAGGGTTTATTTCTGGAGTCTCTATTTCATTGATTTATATGACTTTCCTTATGCTTATATGCTTGTAACACAGTTCTGATTACTGTAGGTTTATATTAATAGTAAGTTTTGAAATGTGGAAATGTGTGTCCTTCATTTTGTTCTTATTTTTCAAGATCGTTTTTGCTATTCTGGGTGCCTTGCAATTCCATGTAAATTTTAAGAATTCACATGTCAATTTCTACAAAGAAGCCAGCTGGGATTCTGATAGGGCGAAGCTTCTTATTTAATTGGTCATTCTAAAAAGTATACTGAACAATTCCTGTGGATAAGGAACCATGCCGGGTACTGGGGATACAGCAGTAAACACAATACAGTGTCTATCTTTGGATAATTTACAGTCGGGCAGTCACTCAAGGATATTTAGAGGCAACCTAACTAGGATGCCAGACACATTATTAGGGTCCAATTTAACCCAGCACAGGGCTCTAATTTAGTTGCTGCTTAGCTCTCTCCCCAGAGTCCACAAGGGAAGAAAGGAATCATGTTGGATGGACCTGAACAGCAGGCATTTTACAAACAGGGACCAACAGTTTTTTAAAAAAAATATTTTTTACACTTATTTACTTTTTTTTTTTTTGAGACAGAGTCTCGCTCTGTTGCCCAGGCTAGAGTGCCGTGGCATCAGCCTAGCTCACAGCAACCTCAAACTCCTGAGCTCAAGTGATCCTCCTGCCTCAGTCTCTCGAGTAGCTGGGACTACAGGCACGTGCCACCATGCCCAGCTAATTTTTTCTATTTTTGGTAGAGATGGGGTCTCCCTCTTGCTCAGGCTGGTCTCAAACTCCTGACCTTAAACCATCTGCCCACCTCGGCCTTCCAGAGTGCTAGGATTACAGGTGTGAGCCACCGCGCCCGGCCGGGACCACCGGTTTTGCAAGAAAAAAGAGTCTTGGTCAGTCCTCACATCACATAAAATATATCCAATTTATGTCCACAGATAGTGGACTTTAGTACTTCTTCGGGCTTCAGTACTACACTTAGGCGCTCTAGTGGATATGAAGGAGGAAAAGCAGAAAGAGAAAGAGAGAGAATGAAAACGAGAAAGGAGAGGAGATGAATGAAAGGAAGCAAAAATATTTTTGAGGCCCTGCCATGCACCAGAAACTGTGCTATGTGCATTCATACACCTCATCTTATTTTAATGAAATATGAGACGGGCTTCCTGTCCCTAGAAAGCCCATCTATATTCTAGTTGGGAAGACAAGCACAAAACAGCCACAGAATGATACATACTAATTATTAAGAAATCATAAGAAATTGTCTCGTCCCGGCTATAAGCTTAAAGAGACCAGAGAAGAAAAAGGCCAATACACACTAGAAGAGGAGAGAAAGGCACGAGGCCAGCTGCTTTGGTGATCTGAATTTACTTTTGACAAGGTGTAGGCTGTCAATTGGCAGAAAGGTGGCGCTTCCAGGAAGTGGAGGCAGGAACAAGCACTAATAGCTACTATTAACTAAGAACTAGCTCACATTAAGCTATTTCCTCCAAGCCAGACTTTATCGGGAATAAAGGCAATGTTTTGTACTCTTTACTGTTTTTACTTTTTATCTGAAGTGTTCTTACTCTTTGTCTGCTTTATGACTCAATTGCTTCTGAACCTAGGTAGGGAAGAGAGTGCTATTTATTCTCCCCCTCAAAAATCTCAACTCCCAAACAGTTTGGGTTCCTGTACTCTGAAAATAACCACCAAATTACAGAGCTCTCTCTTTTAAATCCATAGGTGAGGCTTGGGGGCAGACAGAACTCTAAGAAACCCAGTCCACATTTCCTGGAAACCCAAGCTACAGTAGAGTCAGGGACTGCAAGTAAGTCTGATTATTAAGGCATTCCCCCAAATCTTCTTTAGCCTCTGTTTTAGTGAGGCAACATAGTGTAGTATTTTAAGAGCACGAACTCTGGAGCCAGATTGCCTGGGTTTGAATGCCAGTTCATTGTTATTAATAGCTGTGTGACTTTGAGCAAGCTAGTTTATTTCTTGTTGCCTCAGTTTCTTCTTCTGTAAAATTAAATGGATTGTTATAAAAATTAAATGTGTAGTAATATTCATCGGGTGTTGGGCAGGTGGGAGGGGCAGGAGGGGATGGGTATATACACACCTAATGGATGCGGTGCACACCGTCTGGGGGATGGACACACTTGAAGCTCTGACTTGGGTGGGGCAAAGGTAATATATGTAACCTAAACATTTGTACCCCCACAATATGCTGAAATAAAAAATAAAAATAAAAGATGATAAAATAAAATATTTTTATATTTAAAAAAATTAAATGTGTTAATGGATGTAAATCGCTTAGGATAGTGCCCGGCATGTAGCAAGTACTGTGGCCATTGCTGTTAGCATTATCACTGGATGGATTCTGCAAAGGAGCCTGTCCAATAAGAGTTGGCACCTGCTGCAGAGTGACGATCACTCATTCTTGTGGAAATTAAAAAAAATCGCTCTTGCTCACTGACAGTATTAATGACTGTAGTGAAAGCAGGAGAGCTTAGGTCAGATGCGTGATCAGTACTCGCCACAGAAATATATTCAAGTCTCGAATGAATGAGACTTGGTTCATTACTCTTCACCGCTTAGACAGTAGATCCAGACTGTCCGTTCTTTACTTAAATGGAATCTAGGATCCAGGACCTATCCCCAAACTGTGTTGAGTTGGTATCTGAGGAGAACCATTTATTTTTTTTTTTGAGACAGAGTCTCACTCTGTTGCCCGGGCTAGAGTGCCGTGGCATCAGCCTAGCTCACAGCAACCTCAAACTCCTGGGCTCAAACAATCCTCCTGCCTCAGCCTCCTGAATAGCTGGGACTACAGGCATGGGCCACCATGCCCGGCTAATTTTTTTTCTATATATTTTTAGTTGGCCAATTAATTTATTTCTGTTTATAGTAGAGATGGGGTCTCGGTCTTGCTCAGGCTGGTTTCGAACTCCTGACCTTGAGCAATCCTCCCACTTCGGCCTCCCAGAGTGCTAGGATTACAGGCTTGAGCCACCATGCCCGGCAGAGAACCATTTTTAAATGAAATTGCAGTTTCAACAAATCCTGTATTATTTTCAAAAAATGGTATTTCCTTTGTTAAAAAAGAAGAGTATAGCCTTATATTTAAGGTAACAGAGCATTTATCATGTAACCACCTGGTATTCATATTTAATTCATATATCTCCTTTCCCTCTTGTAGCTTTGCATGTTACAGCAAAACTCGGAGCTTTCAAATTGTACAGCCTTTGATTAAAATTAAGTCAAACAGGCCGGGCGTGGTGGCTCACGCCTGTAATCCTAGCACTCTGGGAGGCCGAGGCGGGTGGATAGCTCAAGGTCAGGAGTTCGAAACCAGCCTGACCAAGAGCGAGACCCAGTCTCTAAAAAAAAAAAAAAAAAAAAAAAATTAAGTCAAACAATGTGTGTGTGTGTGTGTGTGGCTTCAAAAGTAGATGAACTGAGTTCTATTTATCTTTGATGCATTCTTGCTTTTGGAAAGGGCTTTGAGATAAGGATTTTTGAAGGTTGCTTGGATGTCATCAAGTTTCTAAACAGAGCTAATTTTAGTAAAGGCCAACAATTCTTGAGTGCCTACTATATGCCAAGCCCAGTGCTACATGCATATTTCATTTGATCCTCACAACAACCCCATGAGATGGATACCATTATGATCTCCACTTGACATATGTGGAAACCGAAGCATAAAGAGATGAAGTAAATTTCTCAAGGTCACAGTGCTAGCAAGTGACAGAGCTGAGATTGAAACCCAGCCTCTCCCTACACTGCCCTTTCAACAGTGTTCTTCCCTTCCATTCGGGTGTTCCCTGGCTTTGTGTCCTCTAGCCCTTTGTTAGGCACAAATGGTGTAGGAGACAGAAAAAGTATTTTGCTAAGCACAGAGGGTAAAGGTTAGCTTAATTCATCTCCCTGTCAAGGAGAGGGAAGAGAGGTGAGGCTGGCCCTTAACAAATTCAACTCACTCAGATCTGGCCACTGAGTGCTGTGCATGTCTTCAATACCCCTCTTTACTCTGTATGATCCCATAGCGGCACAGGTGACTGTGCATTTAATAAGAATTTACTAAATGCATATGTCTAGGCTGGCCTCTAAGTAAAAAGTGGAGAGAAGCTCATTGTTAATTCTATGCAGAGACACCAGGTCCAGGTGAAGGAGAGAATAGCCAGTGGGTTGAGGTTGCAGTTAGGGACATGGGCTTTGGAGTCAAGCAGATCTGAGTTTTTTTGTTTGTTTGTTTGTTTTTTTGAGACAGTCTCACTCTGTTGCCCTAGCTAGAGTGCTGTGGCATCAGCCTAGCTCACAGCAACCTCACACTCCTGAGCTCAAGCAATCCTCCTGCCTCAGCCTCCCGAGTAGCTGGGACTACAGGCAACCATGCCCGGCTAAGTTTTTCTATCTATTTTTAGTTGGCCAATTAATTTGTTTCTATTTATAGTAGAGATGGGGTCTCGCTCTTGCTCAGGCTGGTTTCGAACTCCTGACCTTGAGCGATCCTCCCGCCTCAGCCTCCCAGAGTGCTAGGATTACAGGCGTGAGCCACTGTGCCTGGCCTCATATCTGAGTTTGTATACCGGCTCTGCCACTTACTATCTCTCTTCACCTCAGTTTGCTCATTCATGAAATGGGGATGATAACAAAACTTTCACAGAGCTGCTGTGAGAACTCAATAATGATTTGCATGTACATCACTTAGCACAGTCTACGGGAGCCACTCTTATCATTCGTATTATCTAATGAAATACCCACAGATTTTTCTCAGGAGCTTGACAACTAGGTCATGTGATCCGTCTGGCTGCCTTGAGATAGGCGCAACATAGAAGCAGGGCACAGGAATTGATGGAGGTACAGATGCCCTGGCCACCATGTGACCAGAAGAAAGTGTTCCTGAGCTCTACTGTTCACCAATGACCAGAACAGCCAGAAAGGGCCCCCATGCCGTGCACAGATACAGCCCTGTGGCTGTAGGCTCCCACCATCTCCAAAAGACAAGGGCAAAATGTCAACTCTTGACGTACCTCCTTCCACCGGCAAGGCCAATAATTGCTCTGTGCCCAGGTGAGCTCCATGAATCAAGCTCCATAGTGAGCCTCAGCTTTTATATTGTGATTCCAGTACTTTCTCAGGCATCAGCCCTTGAAACCTAAGGCCGTCAAGGACTATTTCTGCCTTGTTGCATTTAAACTGCCTACTCTCTGTCTATGAGGGAGCAGCCATCATCTCTTGAGTCTCGTCCTGATGACTCCCACAGTACTCAGTGGCACGGGAACGGCCGCACACTAAGCGGCAGGAGTAGGTGGTCATCGCCTCAGCTGGTCCTTGGTATCCATTCCTTTTTCAGCTCACTGAAGTTCTTTTCACAACACTCCATCATTGACTGATGGCGTTTCTGACCAAAATCAGTAACCCGTAATCAATAATCAGTAATCACTGATCAGTTACATGTCTGTAACATGTTTTCCATTGTGTATACCGGTATCAGCTTAACCCAGGCAAGAGGCCCTGCCCTAACGCCCATACTTTAGAAGACCCCACTCTGGCTCTCCTCTGTCTGCACCGCTCCCCACAAAGTGGGCCATGGGGCCGAGGGGACATGCCCTCCTGGAGTCCAGACCCTCAGCATCTAGACCAAAGTCCAGATGAATGAACCTCAGAACTTTCTCCCCAGACAGCATGAAGGCTATTGGGGGTGTGGCGGGGGGCACTGCAGGCCTCTTCCCCAGGGCTATCCTTCCAGGGACACACAGCGTCACAGGGGTACATCTCCTAGCCTCCTGGGTGATCAAGGGCCAGCTGTTTTGGATGGCGGAGTGCTAGATGGAGCTTGGATGTCCAGGCTGGCATGTCCATGTGCATGTGCAGGCGGCCTCTCGTAGTGTGGGAAGAAAGCTGGGGGTAGGAGAAGGGAGCCAGGGGTAGGAAGATGAGGGCACAGTGGGTGAGTAGGCAACAGGCCAGATGCCACCATCTGTAATTTCGCTCTGTGCCCTGCTAATTGTAGAAGTCTGCATGTTGACGCTGCTTGGTTCTTATGAATTCCATGGAAAAGGCAGAGGAGTGGTAGCCCCAACCTTTATCCTTCGCAACAAAACAGAGCAGGTGGCTCTCCAAGTGAAATTTCCTTTCTGGTAGGAGAGAGTAATCCATAGCAGAACCCACTATGATGCTGAGAATTTCCAGAATAGGCCTAATTTCCAACATTCTATATCCTGTGTCAGATATGTGTCCGTCCATATGTTCCAGTTTAAGACTCAGGAAAGCCCTTACATCCACAAGTAAGGGTTAGCTGTCCTCCCAGCACCGTTATTCTGTGACTGTCACTGGACAGATGTGCTTTGAGGATGAATTCTAAGCCCCCACCCCATAAGAAAGCATCTAGCGGCTGGGCGTGGTGGCTCACGCCTGTAATCCTAGCACTCTGGGAGGCTGAGG
>VBSM01003151.1:1294673-1306083 GCA_008086735.1 Cheirogaleus medius | reverse complement strand
AAAAAAAAAAAAAAAAAAAAGGAAAGAAAGAAAGAAAATGCCTTGTTCTGTGGTAAGGTCAACAATTTGAGTGGCACGGGGTCGAAAGGAAGGTGGAGTCAGGGAAAGCAGCGGGATGAGTAATAGTCATTGCACTGAATGCAACCTCCCTGGCCCTTCTGCCCTCGTTTCGGTTGTTTGTCTTTATATGTTTTTTCTCATTTGGAGTACAAGCCCTCAGAGGTCAGGGATATGGCTTCCTTTACACTGTGGCCAGCTCCCGGCATAAGTACACTCATAATAGCTAACATTTGCTCAATGCTGACTATACGCCCAGCAAGGGCATACATTACCTCCTTCAACTCTCACATCAGCCCCACAGGCTCGGTACTCATGATCCATCTTTAACAGATGCAGAAACGGAATCTCAGAGAGGTGAAGTAAGCTTCCTAAGGTCACACAGTAAGCGGAGGAGGATCCAAAGCACACAGGGTAACCAAGTCTCAGACTTCCTGGTGTCATTGTCCTTAGGTCACATCTAAGGACATTATGAGTGCAAGCCTTTGTAGGACAGGGCTGCAACTGCTCTTCCACCAGTCACTGGCTTATTGGAAGCACCCAGTCCACATAAAAGAATCCTCATGCTTGAGAACAGCAGCGCTATTCTTTAGAGTTTCTCTAATGGGTTTAGAAAAGGCCATTAATTCTGAGCAAGTTACTCTCCCGCCGTGTGCCTGACAAGTGAGAGGTGAGCTATGAGCCCGACAGGATCATTCTGAGGTAAGGAATAGCCCTTTGTATGGAAGTATTCTTAAAAATCCACCCCCCCCTCCAACATAAAGGGAAGGGAAACATAATAGAGCAAATTTACAAAGCTATTTTTAAAAAATGGGGAGAGTAAATTTAGTGCTCATGAGAGTGAGGAACTCAACAGGATGATCTGGAGCAGACCACTGAGTTTCACAACTCATACTCTGCCAATCCCCTCCGTAAATACCCAGGCTATTCCAGGCCCGCTTCCTCTCTGGAGCAGATGCCACCAGTCTCAGAACATCATGGGGGTAGAGATGTAATAGGCAAAAGAGGCAAAAGACCATGTGGTGACACCATTGCACATACATTTCGCGCTTCGTAGTGTGCAAAGTGTCATCGCCTACAAGTCTAGGCAGGGCTGGTATTAGTACCAACCCCATTTTCCACATCAGGATCACGAGACCCCATATGGTGACTGGACGTGCCCCAGCTCCCACAACTACTGAAGTAACAGAATCAGGATTTGAAACCAGGTCAGCTGACTCCAAATCCCTGCATTTTCTGATAACAGGATTTCTCAACTAGGAATTTGGTTTTTGTTTTGTTAATGTGCACCAAAGCATTCCTGGATACCGAAGACCATCCCATTTCCAATGTAGTATTGAGGGCCTGGCACATACCCTGTAGACTTCCTGAAAAGGTACACACTCTTACTGGGTATGGTTAGGACGTTTCTGGGACACATGGCACCAGCCAAACCACCTTTGATCTCTGGCTCCTGGCTCCCTATTCTCCGAACACCTGCAGAACATAAGTGCAGAAGTGTCTTGCTCCCCGCAGTTTTGCACATACACTCTACTTGATGTAATAATTACATTCCATCTTACCTGCTTTGATGTTGTTTCACATATGAGTCCTGTCTCTCCAAACAGATTGAAAGCTCTTACGCATTTTGCCACTGCACACAGCACTGTGATGGCCACACAAATGACTGATAATGTATGTGTTTTTCCTAGTAAATAAGCAACATATGCACCCCACTTTACAGTTAACAAGGTTAGCTATAGACTCAGCAAATGCAGAAAAAAGTAGATCAATAATGACATTGAAAATTATTACCATTTACTGAGCATCTGCTATATGACAGGCACTGGGCAAGGAGCTTTATGTGCATTATCTAATTTAATCCTCCTAACAATTTTATAAGATTGATACTGTTATTATTCCTAACCTGCAGAACAAACTAAAGTCTAGAGAAGTGGTCCGCAAACTTTTTGATCCCAAGACCACATTACAACTGTAAAAATCTTAGAGGATCCCAAGAAGCTTTTGTTTATGTGAGAGAGATATACATGTATTTCAATATTTAGCATATTAGAAATTAAAACTGAAGTTTTCAAAACCCAAGAACACACAAACACCATTCCATTAGTCATCAGTGATGACATCATCGCTCATCATGGCACCTCTGGAAAACTTTGCTGTACATCCATGAGGAAATGGAAGTGAAACAGGCAAATAACGTTAGTCTTACTTTTACTATGAATATGGCTTGGACTCCATGGACCTCCTTGGATCCTCAGACCACACTTTGAAATCTATTGGCCTAGAGAGTTGAATAAATTTTCCAGATCACTCAAAAAGTGATCAGATTGGAACCACAGCGGTCTGAATCCAGAGGCCCTGCTTTTAATCACTGGGCTATACTGTCTACCTAAAATAGATTTATTTGATTCACTCTAGAGTCAGGGAGGAAAGGGGTAGCTGCATACCAGAGGGACCAATTATCATGGTGGCAACAAGGTTAAGTGCTAGAGAGAAGGTGAGTGGCACGTTGCATTCTTTGCTTAGCTGGGGGCGCAGCTGATTGCCTGCGGTCTTTGGGATTCCTTCCCCTCTCAGTCTGCCCTGAGGACAGAGCAAGCACCTTGCTCAGAGACTTGATCATCCTCCCTCTTCTGAACAGCCTCTTCTCTTCTTCCCCATGCAGTGGCGAAGAGCGGAGGCTCTACTACTCACTGGTTTCGTGACCCTGGACGAGTCACTTAATCTCTCCAAGTCTCAATTTTCTCGCCTGTACAACAGAGGCAAGAATAATGCCTATCTCACAGGCATGATGGAGAGGGCTAAATAAGATAATGTATGTAAAGCTTTGAGCACAGAGATGGCCATGCAGTTAACAAATTATCCAAAAGAATATCAAAAGGAGGAAGCAAAACTACTACCACTAATAATAATTTATTGATCATTTACTCTATAGGATACAGTACTAATAATGCTTGACATGTAATAACTCATTTAATTTTCACACCCTTTACGATTGAGATCATTTGGCTAATGAGAAAACTGGAACAGAGAGGGTAGGCGACATAACCAAGGCCCCAGAGCATCTAAAGGATGACACTAGAAGTCAAACCCAGGCTGTCTCATTCTAGAACCTGAGCTTAGAGTCATGGGGCTCCCCTCAAACAAAGGTCAAAGCTGCTACAACTAGGGAAAGCAGAAAACACAAATCCTTATCCTAAAATCTGTAGATCCCACTTGAGCACAAGAAAACAAAAGAGAGCCTTTTTCATCAGTAGTGCACAAAGGGTCAAGGAGATGAGGATTTGCAGTCTTCACGGGTGGGATATCCACCATGGTTGCTCAAGGGTGGCCAGATCAGAGGGCATAGCTTCCTCCTAATCATCACTTATTTGTTTCAAAGCCTCGTAACCTCATGCATAATCTCTGCACCAAATGAATGGGAATCCCTTGTTTCACTCCATTCCTCTTCATTGACTAACGTAATGGCTGATGTACTGAACCGTAAGCACCTAGCTGGCTCTGAGGCAGTCTTCTGGAAGCCAGAGTCCCTCATGGGTGATCTGCTGAGTAATTAGTGGTTGACGGGCCACTTATTTTCCTGTCACTTCAAAGTGAAACGCACAAGACGCTTATTTCATTTTACCACGTTGCAACCTCGGCAGCCTAGGCAGCTGCGGGATTTATGCTTCGCTCTCATGTTTATCCTCCTTGAAAAGCAAAGGACCCCTTCACTGCCTGCCTCAGTGACATCAGATCAAGTAATGGAGTTAGACAGAGAAGGTGGGGAGTAAGGAGTGGACCATAGGAGTATGAATCAAAACGAGGTGCGATATCTCTGTCCCTAGTGTCAGAAGGCATAATTTGTGTAAGGAGCAGCTGCAAGCAATTGCTCAGTGTGGTTTGAAGCAAGGGCTTTAATAAAAGAATGGCTCACATTTGATTGAATGTAATAAGTACGCCGAGCACCTGCTTTACATATATTCACTCATTTAGTCCTCCCAACAGCACTATAACAAAAGTATAATTATTCTCTCCATTTTACAGATGAGGCTACTGAGGCAGAACCCTTAAGTAACTCTACCAAGGTTAAACAACTAGTATATGGCAAAGCCGGGATTCGAACCCAAGTAGTCTTACTCCAGAGCTTCATTCATATGCCATCCTGATTCTCTTGACAGAAGAAATGGTGCAAAATATTCTACTCTCATATGCTGGATCTTGTTTGATGAGTCATTCGTTTATTCAGCAAATTGTTACTGAGCACCTGATGTATGCCAGGAATTACACCAAACGCTGGGGATCCTGTAGGTGAGGGGGGAAGTCCCTGCCCTTGTGGAACTTCCTGACGTTATGTGGGAGACAGACGTTAATCCAAAAAAATCTCACCAGTAAGAGTAAAATCACAACCATGACAGGTGACACCGAGGAGAACTATATGGTTCTCTGAAAACAGGTAATAGGGAAACTGTGAGCTTAAAGGGAGGATGGGGGGGGGGTGCTACCGGAAATGCGTCCCTGAAGAAGTGACAATCGAGTTGCAATCTCAAGAGGTGGGGGAAGAGCATTCCAGACAGAAGGAACAGCACGTGAAAACTATTTTTTCTCCTTTTTCCCAAGCCTCTTTGACAGCTGCACTGGGCTCGTTCTCTGGCCTCAGTTTGAGTTAGATGGTTCGCTTTATCATGGTGAGACAAACATGACAAACCTAAAAATAATGGCTTCCTCTTTTTTTTTTTTTTTTTTAAAAAAAAGCAGCCTGATTGCATAAAAAGATTTAAAGCTCAGGGCTCACCATTTTATCTCTTTTCTCTAAATGCCCAAAGATTGGGGGTGGGGGGAGAGGGTCAATGAAGACTAATTGTTCCAATTGCAGCTTCATTCCCCCCTCTTTACAAACTGATTCTGAAAGTTCCTCCTTTAACAAAGGAAGCCTCAGAGCAGGGGTGGGGAGAGGAGAGGCTCGGAGGGATGGTGTGGGGAGACAGAAGAAGCTCAGAGGAGGTGCTCCCTGCTGGACTGCATCAAAGTCCCCTCCCTTCCTCTTCTCAAACACATCCCCCTTCCTCTTCTTCCCGCTCCCATCTACCCATCAACCTTGGGGCCTGTGCAATGAACAGGGGCATCTCAGAAGCCATTTGAACTCAAGGCCTGAGCTGCCAGCCTCCACTGAGAGTTGGAATTAGAGTGGCCTTCCAGTCAACACAGATTCTAGCACAGCCCAGGGACAGAAGCACATCTGGCAAGCACTCCCCTGTCTTCAGAGATCCCACACCTGCTGTGCCCTGAAGGCAAGGGCTTTAATGACTTGAAGCCAAGCCAAGCGACTTGAAGGCCAAGCTGCCTCCATCTCCTAACTCCCTAACCAGAGAGTCCCAGCAGTACCCTGACATATCAGCCCTTAAACCTGGTGCCATAGGGCATTAACCAAGCAGCCACGAGCTGGTTTATTCATTTACTTAATTATTCTGGCAATAAATACAGACTAAAGGATACCCTTCCTATGTTTGAATGTGAGCTTATCAATTCTATCCCAGCAGCAGCCAAAGTCCTTCACCATCTCTACAATATGGATATGGAGGAGTAGGATGGACTTGGTCTAAATTACCTATAAGGTCCCCTCCAGTAGAGCGAGAAGAGCAGTAGCCCCTATTCCTATGTAGTGGTTAGGAACACAGGATCAGACTGCTCGGGTTTGAATCTCAGCTCCACCCCTTGCTAATTGTGTGTAAATCTGAATAAGTCTTTTATAAACCTTAGTCACCCCTCTTGTAAAATGGGGATAATAATGTAAAATGAGGATTATAATAGTGCTTAATTACAGCATAGAGCTGTTGTGAGGCTTTAATGAGGTAATACATGTAGAAGAGTGTCTGACACCCATTAAGCTCTCAATACTTCTTAACTGTTATTCTTTACGAACCATTTGCTTTAATGTCCTAAGATAATTAAGCAATTCAACGAAGACCATACAAGCACACCTATACTGTTAACTGTGATTCTCTTTCTTTATCTCAGTTACACAAGGTAAGTATTAAGTAATAACCTTGTTTCCTTCAACATTTTTGACAAGTTTTGCTACAAAGAGTCCATTTTGCTACTCGTTTTATTTTTGAGCTTGGGTTTTGTAAAGGATTTTATCGTTTCTTCATTGTGAACCTCTTAAGCATGTTTCGAACCATTTTTTTTTCAAATACAGTCATACAATAGATTTCTCATAATCCCATAGGCAGTAGCCTCCCCTTGTCCTTAGTTTCAGTTACCCACAGTCAGTTGCATTCCAAAAATATTAAATAGGGAATTCCAGATATAAACAATTCATAAGTTTTCAATTGCACATCATTCTTAGTGTGATGAAATCTCACACTATCTGGCTCCATCCTGTCCAGGATGTGAATCATCCCTTTGTCCAGTAACGCACACACACACACTGTCTATGCTACCCACTCATTAGTCACTTAGTAGCCCTCTCGATGACCAGATCGATTGTCTGTCAAGGTATCATAGTGCTTGTGTTCAACTAACACTTATTTTATTTAATAATGGCCCCAAAGCATAAGAGTAGTGCTGCTGGCATATTGTCATAATCGTTCTGTGTTATATTTTATTATTGTTGTTGTTAATCTCTTACTATGCTTAATTTATAAGTTAAACTTTATCATAGGTTTGTATAAGAAAAAACAGTATACATAGGGTTCCATACTACCGTGTTTCCCCAAAAATAAGACCTACCCGTAAAATAAGCCCTAGCAGGATTTCTAAGCATTTGCGCAATAGAAGCCCTACCCTTAAAATAAGACCTAGTGATGGGCGTGGCTCCGCAGCGTATCTGCACAACCCATGCATTTTGTCGTGGAGCGGTAAAGAAGACGAGCAGCCCTTCTCATCTGCCCCATGAGAGCTCTATCGCTCAACATGAGAGATTGGGGCCAACGGTTCTAAAGAAAATAGAGTCGCAAGAAATTCAAGATGGAATTCGGGGTTTGGAGAGTTATGATGATGTTCCAGAAGAAGACGACTTAACTATATTTGAATAAATGTAGATTGTTGTACCGTACTTAAAAAAAAAATAACACATCCCCTGAAAATAAGCCCTAGGGTGTCTTCTTGAAGAAAAATAAATATAAACCCTGTCTTATTTTCGGGGAAACACGGTATCTGTGGTTTCAGACATCCACTGGAACATATCCCACTTGGATAACGGGGAACTACTATATGTAGTTTGAGTTAAAATATGCCCACCTGGAAGAGACTTTTATTCTTCCTTATATAGGAGACACAGTGTATGCATATATTGAAATTCCAGGGTTGAGGTTTTCCTCATTTTCTCTAGATGCCTAGAGATCAATGAGAAAAATATGTGAAGACTCTTTGTTGGTTTTTTTTCCTGAATCAACAGTGACACTGATTTATAACTTAATAGTGATTCCCCGGAGTACTTAATAACATAGATTACACTCTAATAAATGCATTTCCTGTAGACTTAAGTGACTAACATGCTAATCTATTAGACTGGTATAATAATATAGGAACTTTCTTCTTGGTTACTGAGAAAATTTCTAACGAATTGGTACCTACTAAAATAGGAGTATTAAATAAATGTTTTTCTACTGGTGGAGTCTTTCTACAAATTAATTCTTACCTGGGAACCAGAACTATATAATTCCACATTCTCAGAATATGCTCACCATGTGTATTTTAAAGAGCAGGCCCTTTTACTTTAGTTTAATTATCCTTAAAACATTCAGGATCATTAAGAGAATTAAGATGTTTAATACTCTTCAAATATAGTTACTAATGTCAAGATTCCCATTTTGCATTTTATTTTCTGCTTCCTGAATCTGGGTCAAATCTGCACGCACTGCACATCTCCAAATGTGCTTTATCCCTTTTTATTTTCCAGGCCTCAGGCCCTGTTATGTGTTGATCAGTAAAAGAAAAATCTTAACATACAGATGCTTGTACTTAGCATCTGCCAGTAACCCCATGATTAATGACTCCCGTGTTTCCTAGCATGTCCAGACATCATAAGGCTTGGCTAATGTTTTGATCAGGCCTGAACAGCGTGTTTAAGAGATTCTCTTATGGACAGCTAGAGGGTAGAAAATAATCACGTTGAACGAAGAGTCCAAGTTCTTGCAACTCGTAGTGAAATCTTTCTGAATATTGATTCCTTTTGCTAAGAAGCTCAGAAGTTCAAAGCAAGGACCCGAGGCCACGGCTCCCCCTTGCCTCCTTCACACAAACTGCACTCCTCCTCCTTCTAAACGGACAGGATTATGAAACAGAATTTTTTAAAGCTATCTTACCCCCTTGACCTCTTTTCAAGAGGCCCTGTTATTAGCATTAACTTAAATTCCCCCTGCCAGAACTGAGTTTTCAAATAAATTACACTCAGATCATTCCTCCCACTTCATCCTAGTGGTATTTAAAAAATGATGCAATGTGGATAATTTTGGGTCTTAGGGTGAGGTTTTTAAAATTCATCCACAGGTAAGTGAGCATTGCTCTTGATGAGTGGCAGACAGGTGTGGCCTACAGAGGGTCTGGCACTAGTGACTCTGGCACCAAGACAGTTTGAGGGTCTGCCCATCTCTCGGTCCTTACAGGAACAGAAAGGATCCTCACTGCACCCCAGAGAGTTGGGGGCTGCTATCCTGCCACATAGTAGATACGCAAAGGGATATGTCAAACAGATCAATGAAAGAATGAATGCCTATTTTATTTTTAATCACAGAAAGGAAAGCAAGCCTACATCTCCCCCCCCCCCCCATTCCCTGGTGCCATTCCAGGAACAAGCTTCGTCATCATGAGTTCTCATTTATTCCTCAGAAATAGAGACTGGGCCTTTTGTATTTGGCCAGTGAGTGAGAACATCAATGTACCTAGGAAAGCTTCCTTAATTAAATCAAAGGCTTAAAAAGAGGCCACTAGATTGAACACACAGGAGGTTATTGGTGACTTTTAAAAGAGCAGTTCCAGTGGAGTGGTGAGGGGAAGGCGGAAGCCACCCTGCCGTGGGTTGAGTCGAGTGGGTGGGAAAGCAACAGAGGCAGGAAATGTAGGCCAGTCTTTTAAGAAATTTGTCAGCAAAGGGAAGGGTGGAGAGAGAGAAGAGCAGCTTTAGGGGGAGAGCTGTTCTCCCTGCTCCCCCTGGACAGAGAAGGGTGTTTTTAGGGGAGGCATCTATTTTACTTGCACTAGGTAATCCCTGAGGTTTCCTTTAATCCAAAAGTGTCAACTGATGAAAGCAAAAAGGGCGAGGATACAGGAAAAAGAAGGAATAAAATCAGGAAAAGGTCCCAAAGAGCACTGGAGGTTTGTCTTGTTCAAGGGGCAAGAGCAGAGCATACTCCCTCTTTGCAAAGGTACAGAGTGAGGAAAGAATGCATCTGAACAGAGAGAAATGTGGGGAAGAGGTGGAATTAGTGATAGACGTGTTAAGGATACAATAAAGGGATTCAAAGAAGAGACAAGGCACTATGAGGCTTAAAAGGGGGTTGGTGATGCTGGTGACTGGGAGACATTTTCTAAACCATTGGTTCCAGTAATAGTAAAGATGTGGCCTCAGATGAAGGCAAATGCCATTTGATCACACCCTACTCTCTAGGTTTTTGCTGTAAGAGTCTCTATATAGACAAATGACACAGGGTAGCAATCAGCCCAGCTGCTATTTTCCTGTAGAAAACACTGGGAGGATGATCATTTTTAGTTTACAGGACTCATCAGTTCTAGAACTGTCTTCCTGCCAGTGAAGAGGAAAGGGCTAGAGTTGTGTGATTTACATAAAAAATAAGTCCTGGTCAATAAGTGAGATCAAGTGGGGAGTTATTAGAAGTCATCCTGGCTTCCTGGGAAGTTTTAATGTCAGGACCAGATAATTCCAAATTCCACATCTTTCACTCCATACCCTAAAACGTCACCAGTGTTTTGGAACTGTGTTGCCTCCCTGCCTGTTTACCCAGAACATTCTCCCCTACCAGGCAGCCACTGTGGCCTGAATTCCCAACTTACTTACTTGGGTTAAGGCTATGTGTTATGATGATACATTAAAATGAGAGAAATCACCTAACAACGCCTGAGTACCCGGTGACACCCACAAATACATTTGCATGGAGCTCTGGGTCACATTAGCTTGCTGTCACCTCAAGAGCATGGGACCTTGAGGGAATGAAACACCATAGTGGCCTGGAAAGTTGGAGGACACAGTGTGCTGCCAGGAAGGCAGATCAGAATGTGGCAATACAGTGTGGGAAAAACCAGGACACTGGGCTCTGCAAGCAGTACTCATCTAGGGTTTCTGAAAAAGGGCTTGGTGGCCCTCCAGAAAACAGCTTTTCCCATCTTATACTTTCATCCAGGTCTAATATGGAGCCCTGCAGGACGTTATTTTTATGAGAGCACATGGAAAGGATTCATCCTTCTGCTGACACTAACATCTTCCAGGGTTACTGTTCTGTTTGGGTTTTTCTTGAGACAGAGTCTCACTCTGTTGCCCAGGCTAGAGTGCTGTGGCGTCAGCCTAGCTCACAGCAACCTCAGACTTCTGGGCTCAAGTGATCCTCCTGCCTCAGCCTCCTGAGTAGCTGGGACTACAGGCATGCGTCCACCATGACTGGCTAATTTTTTCTATATATTTTTAGTTGTCCAGCTAATTTCTTTCTATTTTTTTAATAGAGACAGGGTCTTGCTCTTGCTCAGGCTGGTCTCGAACTCCTGAGCTCAACCAATCCTCCTGCCTCGGCCTCCCAGAGTGCTAGGATTACAGGCATGAGCCACCGCGCCCTGCAGGGTTACTGTTTTAACAGAGGCAAAGCAATGCTGGGATAGCTCCCATGGCGAGAGATGGGTTATTTCAAAAGTCCAAACCCATAGACTACCTGAATGCAGGCCCAGGCCCAAAGAGTTATTCAGGAGGCCAGGGAAGGTCCCACTGCTGAAAAGTCCTGTCCTGACCCAAGATGGCAAAGATCCAATCTCTTCAGATAAAACCTGTCACTTCACAATGACATAGATGCCTTAGGATGCATATACCCCTAGGAGGAGCAACACACTTCCTTAAACACGCATTGAACTTTTAATGACAGAGTAGAGCCTATCCCAGGGGCCAAATTTTCTTTTTTGAAAAATAGAAATATCTTCATTGTTTTCGTGATTATAGAAGTAATACATATTCTTTGTCAATATTCAAACAATACAAATGTATAGAAAGTAAACAGTAAAAGTCCTTTGTAATGCCACTTCTCTACAGATAAAAAATTATGTGTATCCTTCCAGATTTTATTAAGCTATAGAATAATTTCATTTATGCTATTTTGTACCTTAATATTTTTTTTTTTTTGAGACAGAGTCTCACTCTGTTGCCCGGGCTAGA
>VBSM01003151.1:1283372-1294573 GCA_008086735.1 Cheirogaleus medius | reverse complement strand
AAAAAAAAAAAAGCAAAAGAACAATTCCCTGAGAATTTGTAAGCACAATCTGGCTTTAATGCAGTTTCGGTTGGGATTCATGCTACCTGTCCAAAAAACCTCAAGCAAAAAAATTCAGGTTAAAGTGGTCCAAGGTTGGTTGTATCCCCCAGGCTCCTCGCAGAAGCAAATGGAAGTCATATCTGGAAGAATCCTAACTGATCTCAGGTAGAATATGTACATATCATATAACCATGCAAGCAGTTCCTTCCATAGCTATATACAGAGAGAAGCTCTTACAAATTTGTAATGGAAAAGATGCATAAGACTGTCTATGGCAACAATACTTTTAATGTCAAAACAAAACCTGGCAATAGCCTAGGTTATTGAACAAAATAACAAAATTGATAGGTAAATTCTATTATAGTTGTACAATTTAATATCACACCGTAGTTAAAATAAACTACAGCCACTCACACCATCATGAATGGATCTCAGAAGCATAATATTGAGCAAAAGAACAAGATACAGCATGATTTAACTTAAATTTCAGAAATATTATATAATGAAATAATGTTTAGGGATACACATATGTGTGATAAAAATAAAGACAAACAGAATGATTTATCTGAATTTCAGGCTAACAGTTATTGCTGAGTGGAAGAAGGATGCACTCTAAGGTAGACAGGTGACTTCAGAAATATTGGTAATGTAATGTTTTCATAAGCTGGGACTGAACTGCTCATTTTATTTCACTCTATTTTCATTCTTTAAAATGCACACGCATGATATACACTCTCGTAAGTATAATTATTTGACTCAATTTTTTAAAAATCCAATCAACAGGCACAGGGGCAGCTAGCTACTTAAATGAGTTCTGAAACATACAGTGAATTTTTAATTTGAAAAAAAAATGCCCTAAATTTTTACAACTTGTAAGAATTCAGATTTTCTTACCTTAGGTTTGCATACAGATACAACTGTGTCTGGACTACCATAGAATAGTGGTGCCAAAGTGGATCTTCAAAGGTTATCCAGTTGAGCCTCCAGTCTTTTTTGATAGGCTTGAATTAAATCTCATCAGTGAATAGAATATCCGGCTATACATTAAAAACTGTCTCAAGAGATGAATCCACAGTCTCCTTTGCTAAGTTGCTCTAGGTGTGCCTTTTCTCCAAGTGGGCCTTTATTATGCCATCTTTATAAACATGAATTATGAACAGTTTTCAAACATACAAAAATGCAGAGAAAATAGTATAATGGACCTTATGTAGATCTATCACCCACAGCAACAAGTAACAAAATGCTGCCATTCTCACTTTAGCTGTTCCTTTTTTCCTTATGTCTAAAATATTTTAAAACAAATCTCAAAGACATCATTTAGTGCCTGCAAACTTCAGTATGCATTTCTAAATGTACAGACATTTTTATTACACATCCACAATGACATCATCACACCAAACAAAGTTAACAATTCCTTGGTATCATCTAAAACATAGGACATGTACACATTTCCAAGATTACTTCAAAATTTAATTAAAATTTTTTTTTTGAGACTCAGTCTCACTCTGTTGCCCGGGCTAGAGTGCCGTGGCATCAGCCTAGCTCACAGCAACCTCAAACTCCTGGGCTCAAGTGATCTTCCTGCCTCAGCCTCCTGAGTAGCTGGGACTACAGGCATGTGCCACCATGCCCAGCTAATTGTTTCTATATATTTTTAGTTGACCAATTAATTTGTTTCTATTTTTAGTAGAGACGGGGGTCTCTCTCTTGCTCAGGCTGGTTTCGAACTCCTGACCTTGAGCGATCCACTTGCCTCAGCCTCCCAGAGTGCTAGGATTACAGGCGTGAGCCATTGCGCCCGGCCAAAATTTAATTTTATAATGATTTTAGTAACCTGTATCTATTTTGAAATTTTATAATAAATTCTATTGTGTATATTTGAGGTTTACATCATGCTATTATGAGATTCATATAGTTAGGCAAATGGTTATTGTAGTGAAACAGATCAATGTATCTATCACTCACATAATTTTTTTTATCAAGAGCAACTAAAATCTATTTATTAATATTTAACAAAAATCCCCAATACAATACAATTTTATTAACTGTAGTCCTCATGTTGTGCATTAGGTCTCCAAACTTGTTCATTCCACGTCTGCTTCTTTGGATCCTTTGACCCCATTTCCTCTCTCCCTCTTCCCTATGGTAACCACTGATTCATTCTCTATCTCTGTGTATTTGTGCGCTTTTTAAAATATTCCACATACAAATGAGATCATACAATATTTTCCTTCCTGTGTCTGGCTTCTGGAAAGAATCTAAGTGCCCATTAATAGACAAATGGATGAAGAAAATGTGGTGGAAGGACACGCTTGTAGCCCTGGCTTGGGCGAGGCAAATGCATTACATGTAACCAAAATGTCTATACCCCCATAATATCCTGAATTAAAAAAAAAGAAGAAAATGTGGTGTGTACACACACACACACACACACACACTCAGAAATATAATTCAGCCTTAAAAAAGAAGGAGATCCTGCCATTTGCCACAACAGGGATGGATCTGGGGGACATTATGCTAAGTGAACTGCATTTATTTTTTGAACTATTGCTTAATGTTCACTGGTCTGGACTAGTCTCTGTATTCCAACATGGCTTACCATCCCACCGATGCCAAGGCAGGGCTTTGTTCTTTTTATTTTTTTCCCAAGTGTGGAGAAATGTATTGCTAAACCATCTAAATGCATTCACTTACTGTCTCTCAAGGCCAACAACACCCTTTTGCCAGTTGCCTTTCTGGAACACAGGGTGAAGCAATCAGACCCTCATGGTAATAAAAGCAACAAGAAGTTTCCTTGAGTGGCAGCCTGGCCATGCCTACTACTGGTCTAGCCTTACAATCCCAAAAGTCACCCTGAATTCCACCTAGAGCTATACCATAAAACAGTAAAATCCCACTGTTTAGTAGTCTCCAAATAGCAGCCATAAAGCCCAGGAAATGACTTTTATAAATGTTTTACTGCCTCCCCGTTGACAAGAATTATTTAAAAAATGATCCCATTGATGCTACACGCAATGTATCTTAGAGAGCGAGACACACTCCCAGCTGCTTCTTCATGGGTCAGAAAGGGCTACGGGACCCACATGGGAAGGCTTCGATAAAAAAAATTTTTAAAAACATATACCCTATGACTCAGCAATTCCACTTTTTGATATTTGCTTTAGAGAAACACTCACATGTGTGTTCAAGGAGCTGTGTAGAAGGATTTTTCATTACTCTGTTGTTTGTAATAATTAAGCCAAATATTAAAAAAAAAACCCTAAATGTTCATTAACAGAAGATCAATGTATCCACCCTGTAAAGTACCATGCAATAGTTTAAAAGAACAAAGTAAATCTGCATTGCTAACCTGGGAAGATAACCCCAAGATATGCTGGTAAATTTAAAAACCAAGCTGCAGCACGTTAGGTATGACAACCATTTGTGAGAAAACACACGCAAATCTGTAAATCTCTATTACATCTATGTATTGAATGCAGAGAAAAATGTCTGGAAGGATACCTAGGAAACTGCGAACTATGATTATCTTTAGAAAGAAGATTTGGATGAGAAGGGCCATTAAGGTCAAAGGGAATTTAACACTTTCTGCATCATTTGAAATATCACCGTGGCAATATGGTCATATGTTATATGTGTAATGGATAATAAATGGAACTGTTAAGAGAAAAGAAAATCCTATATGCATTTTCACTGGCAAAGGTGAAATTACAGGCTCGCTCAGACAAGGTTTCAAACCTTTCCTGAGAGCAGTACTCTGTGGCCAATGCTGGGGGGCTAGAAACATGAATAAGCCTTGGCCTCCAAGGGCTTCTCTTCCAGGCAGAGAGATGGCATGAATCCATGAAAAGGTTTTCTGAAAGCAAATATCCATCGACACACAGTATGGTGTTCTCAAAAGGGGAAACCACTGGAAACTGCGACGGACAGGGAAGGTCTGAAGAAAGGATGGTTGCTGAGCTGAACCATGAAGATCTGAGTAGAAGGAGTCGGCTCTGTTCTGCTTAGAATTTGGTGGAATAGCAGACAGACAGACGCAAGGAATCCCAGGTACTTCTTACAGTCCTTACAGGCTCCCTGGGCAGCTCTGCCCACTGACAGACTCTGCTTTCTGGGCTCAGTACCAAAGAAGGTCCAACCACGGTACAGCTCATCTAAAACTGTGAATAATCCAAGAATTTCTTCGATTTGGCTTTGAAAGGTGTCATGTAATTTTTTTTCTTTTTTTTTCTTTTTCCCCAGCAGATTTAACTTCCCTAATTATGTTCTGCTCACTGGATGCTAAAATGAGTTTCCATTTTCTAAGCTCACATTGTCAAAACTGTCCCTGCCTGATTCAACCTACCACCCTCTCCCCACTCTGTACCACCAGCTGCATCCAGCCTTACCTACACCAAGTCCGACCTAAGTGAGGGTCTCCCAGGCCCCCATTCTCTTCTGGCTGAGTCAGTTGGTACTAATGAATTGGTCACTAGATAATTCCTATTAATGTGTTATCTCTCTCAAATAATATACTTGCTTAATCAGGCTAAAAAGAGTAAGTCCCACAAAACCCCCTAAGAAACCATTAATGATGAGAGTTTTAGCCAGTGGCTTCAAGACTGAAGCAGCAGCTATTTGGAGACTTTGACTCAGCCCAACAATGTGGGCCTCTGTGCTGGGCTATCTCTGCCTGGGCAAGAAGGACATCCAGGTGACAGATCATAAAAGACTTTCAGTGGGCTGGGCCTTTGCCATATCACTTTACCCGAAGCCCCTGGAGCCCTCCAGAAGGAATCCACAAACCTAGGCTCTTGGCAAGTTTCTGGGCCATAACTAGGGTTTTCTGTTAATGGATCCTTAGCCTAGCCTGTGAGCAAGCTCTTTTTCATGGGCTTGTCTTGCACTTACCTTCAACACTAAACCAGGTGCTTTTTCATCCCAACTCACCTGCTATCTGAAATAGTCTCTATCAAGCACCCAGGGGAGGATATATGTGTTTCCCCCTCCCTCTATCCTGTTACTGAGATCTGAAAGATCTCTAAGGAAAAAGAATTCAGATAAACCTTTTTTGTTCCTTCAAGAGAAGTCATTGCAATTTTCAGAAGAAGCGGGCTCTTCTCTCCCTAAACTGAGGAAGAAAGTCACTTGATTCAGAACCACAGCTTCATCAGGTACCCACAAGCAGAGGCTGGGTTAAACCCTTTTCCTTTCACTTCTGCCCCAGCCCCTCGAGCAAGAAAAAAGGGGTGGCTTTGTCCAGCAACAGAGGCAGATTTAGGTGGATCAGGTCACAGACCGAGGACAGGAGATGAGACAAACCCATTTAGGCTTAACAGGTGATCCAGAAAGTTCTCTTGAGTAAGAATCGATGTTTATTGAGTACTCAGTAACTATGTGCTAGATGTTGCAATAAGCAGTTTTCACAACAGCCCCATAAGGTAAGTACCATTATGATCCTTATTTTAAAGATGATGGGTAAAAATGAAGTTCAGGAAAGTTCGGTAATTTGCCAAGGGTCACATGGCAAGTGGCACGAATCTAGAGAATCTGGCACTAGCGTAGGTGGCAGCAGGGGAAGAATTAGCAGGAAATCGGCAGAGGAACAGTTGGGCTATAGGCAATTGTCATCAGGGAAGTCCAGCAGTGGCTGGGGGGTGGCAGGGTGGCAGGGCAGTGTGTAGGAGAAGTCAAGCAGAACCTAGCAAGGATCTTATCACCAGACCTGGAATCAAGTGGTAAGTCTCCAGTGTCCAGGACAGGCAAGGGCAAGACGAGCATAACGACATGAAGACGAGCACTTAGGCATGGGAAGAATCCATCAGGAAGCCAACGACAAGGGTGACTCAGTGCTAAGCCATGTGTGTTATAAGTCAAGGACGCCACAGATTTCTCCTGCCTAGAAAGAGTACATGACAAGGGGCTGGGCCTTCGTGTATGTAGAAACTGAGTCATCCTAGCTGTGGGGCCAGGAATCCAAGTAAGATTAGAACTAAGAGATGGAGGGCTATTTCAGAGCTGTGATTTAAGACTTGTCAGTTCAGGGTATGGCAAGGGGGGACTGAAACTACTTAAACTTTAAATTTTGCATTGCATGATGCTACATCATGTCTGAATCTATCTTAAAACAAGGCTACTTTGACTCAGTTTTCTTTTTGTTGAAATATAAATGATGTCTCCACGTAGAGAATGCCCCTTTTACTCCCAGGCAGCAATGGATGCAAGCTGCTAAAGGGTGTTCCTTCGGAATGTTCTGTATCACATGAAAATTTAGCACTATGATAGGCAATCCATATTGTTTTCTGCTTCTCTTTGGACCATGAGATGGAAATGAAAGTCAATATCCACCATGCAAGAGGTAGGAAAAAGAGTACATTGCTTAATCACTAAATCCAAGAGCTCACAGCAGGGTGAACCCTAGAAAATGGTACAGAAGCAGTTCTGTTTATTTCCGGTGACTTTTATTCCCTCTTTTTGACTCATCTCCCCGCCCAGACCTAAACGTTCTGGCAATACTAGGACTTTGGTCCCAATCCCATGAAAATGGACCTGTGCTATAGCCCATCACCTCAAGGCCCTGATGGCAAATTAAGTCCTGCTAATGTTTGGATTGTATTCATTATAATTGGGAGACGGAGGATTATTGTATACCAGCTTTAGCTATTCTGAGGGTTAGAATCTTGACTGCAATCGACAGTTCACCCTAAAATCACTCCTGCAAAAAACATGCCAGGGTTTTAAAAATAAAGATAGGAAATGAAGAATGTCCATATCAATGCTAGGAGATGAATTAGAGTGTATTGAACAGTGGAGTGGCTGCTCTGGTGCCTTCCAGATCCACCCTTCAGGATTAAGACATTCATGTCCCACTCACTGAGAGTACTGATGGCCCGACAGCTTTGAGCTGAGGCCTCTGCAGGACTCGCATGACCCTGAGAGTGGTGCCCCCTTGTCTTACCCTAGTCCTGGTCTTGATGTGAAGAGTCATATGTTTATTACAGAAATGTGATTTGTCATTAAAAACCTTCCCACAAAGAAAACTCCATTCCTAGATGGCTTCACTGGTAAATTCTACCAAACATTTAAGGAAGCAACAGTGTCAAATGTACCCAAACTCCTATAGAAAACTGAAGAGTGTTTCCCACCTCATTCTGAGAGGCCAACATTATTCTGATACCAAAATCGGACAATGCTATTATAAGAAACAAATCAAAGACCAATATCCCTCATGAGCACAGATGCAAAATTCTAAGCAAAATCTAAACAAAAGCAAATAGAATGCAATAATATAAAAAAAGGTTCATACATCATTATCAAATGGCGTTTATCCAAAGAATGAATGAATTGATTTAATATTTCAAAATCAATCAATGTAATTCACTATACTAACTGAACATTTTTAAAACATATGATCATCTCAAGAGAAGAAGAAAAGGAATTTGATAAACTGTAGCATCTATGCTTATGTAGAAAATGCTATGGGATCTGCATGAAAGCTACTACAATGAATAAGTGAATTTAGCAAAGTTCATAGATATAAGATTAATATATACAAACAATTATATATCTACATACCAGCAATAAACAATTAGAAATGGAAATTTAAAAAAATACCATTTACAATAGCATCAAAAATATTAAATACTCATGGATATAGCTGACAAATACACACAGGATCTGTATGTTAAAAAGTAAAAAAAAAATGATGAAAGAAATCAAGACCTAAATAAATGGGGGAAATATACTGTGTTTACAGATCAGAAAACTCAAGAATGCCAAGATGTCAATTCTCCTGAATTTGATCTAGATATTCAATACTATCCCAATCAAAATTCTAGCATGCTTCTTTTTTTAGATACGAACAAGTTGAGTCTAAAATTCATATGGAAATACATAAAACCCAGAATAGCCCAAAATAACTTCAAAAAGAACAATATTGGAGGATTTCCACTATCTGATTTCAAGATTTATAAAGCTACCCAAACATTTTGGTATAAACATAAAGATAGACAAATAAATGAATGGAAGTTTAGAAATAGACCCACATACATATGGACAATTGATTTTGACAATCTGCAAAAGCAATTCAGGGTGAAAAGGATAGCTTTTAAAAATAAATGATGCTAGAAAATGGAGGGGGCCACATAGTGTGGCTTCTATGATCTGAGAGTGGTCCCTAGCTGACAGCCAACAAGGAAATGGGGTCCTCAGATCTACAACCACAAGGTACTGTGGTACTCAAAAATGAGCTTGGAAGATTTTTCCCCAGAGCCTCCAGACAAGAACTCAGCCTAACCATCACCTTGACTTAAGCATTATGAGACCCTGAGCAGATAACCGAGACAATCCTGAATGACAGAACTCTGAACAAATAAATGGGAGTTGTTTAAAGCTGGTAAATCCATAGTAATTTGTTGCAACAATAGAAAATCAATATATTTGATTTTAAAAACTTGTATATAGAATAATATATATATAAAGGACTGTGAAAACTCAATAAAACTCAATAATAAAAAAAAACAATTAAAAATGGACAAAAAATTTGAACAAACACCTCACCAAAGTAGACATAGCTGGTTGATAAGCACATGAAAAAAATGCTCAACATTGCAAGTCATTAGGGAGATACAAATTAAAACCATAATGACATACCACTGCCCACTACTCACATACTAGAATGTCTAAATTTTTAAATATAACAATACCAACTTTTGGCGAGGATGTAGAGCAACTGGAACTCTCATACACTGCTGTTGGGAATGTAAAATGGTACAACCACTTTAGAAATCAGTTTGGTAGTTTTTTAAAAATGTTACTTACACAAGATAAATGAAAACATGTTGATACAGAAACTTGTACACAAATGTTCGCAGACGCTTTATTTATTATTTGTAGTGGTCCAAAACTTGAAACTACCTAAATGTCCATCAACAGATGGATAAATAAACAAATTGTGGTATATCCATACAATGGAATACTACTCAGCAATAAAAAGGAATGATCTATTGATACACTCAACAACATGGATGAATCTCAAAATAATCACACTGAAAGAAGTCGGACAAAAACAATACATACTTTATGCTTTTGTTTATATAGAACTTTAGAAAATGCGAAGTAATCTGTATTGACAGAAAGCAGATTAGTAGTTGCCTAGGAATAGGGCAGGGGGTAAAGAGAAGTAAAAGAAAGAGTTTCTAAGGAGGCACAAGGAAACTTTTAGGGGCAATGGATATATTCATTATTTTGATTGTGTTAGTGGTACAAATATGTTGAAACTTAACAAATTATATAAATTAACCAGTTCATATTCATGTAAGTATAGGCTGCATACTGCAGTCAAGAATTATCTCAAGTGATGGAATATACTGAAAACAGATGATGTAAATGGATAAAGGTGTTCACTTTACCAGATGTTTGTACTTTCAGCAACAATTTCAATGCCTTCATCCAAAGGAGTGACTAATATTCAGGGTACAAAGTGGTATAAGAGCGTCCTTGAACTTATTGGTGCCAGAGCCAGACTGCTTGGGTTTGAATCCCAGCTCTATCAACTCACCAGCTGTGTGGCCTTGAACATGTTACTTAACTTCTCTGTGTATTAATTCCTCATCCATAAAGGCATATAGTAAATATCAATATAAGTAAGCTATTATTACCTAACATATATTTCTTGAGCATCTATCATGTGTCTAATCCTGTGGCAGAGAATGGGAGATTTTTGAAAGAAATATTAATGGGTGTTAGGGGATCCCACCATTTGAACCAGTAGCACAAACAGGGCCAGGGCCCACTTGCTTTCTACTGGCTGCATTAGACTATAATAAACACCTAGTGGGACATATAATACACCTCTGTCATAGATGCAGAACTTAACTCGATGAATCCTTTGGCCTAGTGCCACTACCTTATGCTTGCTTCCCAGCCTCTACACCACCCACTGAATAAAATCTACAACAACATCTCCATGGCACTTTTTCTCTTAGAAGAAACATTTATAATCCAATCTCTTAACCCAGATATACAGTACCCACTCATTCATTCAACAGGCATTTATTTAATAATCACTTACTACGTCCAGGGCAAGGTGTGAGGAATGGCAGACACAGTGGTGAAGATACAGCGCTGCCTTCAATCAGTCCACAGGCTTGTAGGGGACACAGGGGACTCCTCAAAGCATACAAATCACACAGCTTATGTAAGGAAGATCTGCTGGCCCTGCTCCCATGGAGCATGTGTGTCTGCAAAATGAAATAGTCTCTGATTGCCAGATAAAGTTGATAAAGAGAATTGAGGGGCTACGAGCAGGTGAAACAAAGAGAAGGATGGAACAGTGACTTTTGATTCCTTTTCATGCGAAACTTTTTGAGTCGCTAAAAAACCCTGAAGATGCACAATCCTTTTCCAAAAGGAGTGGGTCCAACTAGTGCCACTATCTTTTCTTAAATAGTCCCTTGCCTGCCTCCTGCATCCTCCCCCAACTCCACCTGGTAACAGCTGTTCCTCACTTGCATGGAGTACTCCTTATCTAGCAATTGTCACAGTGTGCACTAGCCTCTGCTGCCAGTCTGTAATTAGACACTCTGTAAAGATTCTTGGGAGCCAACACAAGCAATACCAGCCCAGAGTCAATGCTCCTGAGGGAGTGGAAACACACTGTTGTCCAAAAGCAACAAGAGAGGAAGCCAAGCCCAAACCCAATCTCTCCCCAGCACACGTGGGAGCTCCCATCCTCTCCCGCTCGCCCGCCACTGTATTCACTCAGTGACAAATCTCTTTGGGGAAGGGCCTTTCCCTACCAGAGCCTCTCACAGGGCCAGCTCCTAGGTAGTCCTACTATGCTGAACACACACACACATACACGCCCCATTCTGGTGGACAGGGAGGGGGTACCCCAGAGCTCCACAGCTGCTGGTGCCAGAGTTGGGAAGAGGACTCTGCCCTTTAAGCTCCAACTAGCTGCAAACTCTGCAAAGCCACAACTCAGCCAGTCTAGCAAATAAGAAGACCTGAGTATGGGACCTGGAGTGTGAATATAATTTAGCTAAGTTGAGAGCGGCAAGAAGGGTATTTCAGTCACATCATCAGGGCCAAAAGAACGAAGCGAAGACCCTCAGAAGGAAAGGCGCGCCCAGGCACGGTGGCTCACGCCTGTAATCCTAACACTCTGGGAGGCTGAGGCG
>VBSM01003151.1:1253649-1278286 GCA_008086735.1 Cheirogaleus medius | reverse complement strand
AAAAAAAAAGACAAAAGAAAACCAGAAAAGAAAACTCTAAAAAGGAAGTCCAACTGTGACTTTCTCTCAGTCTAGGCTTCTCACACCCTCATTCGCCTTCGTGTGGGCCCGTCATTGATCCAGCTGCCAGGCACAATCCATTCAACCCAGTTCCTTGCTCCACCCTCTCCTACCCATTAGCATATGTTCTTGTGGCATTTTCTTCTAGATTCCAATAGGAACATCTGCACAATAAAACTCTTATATCTCTCCTACTTGTGAAAAATACTAAATATACCATGTCAGCATTTAGCAGAGACACTGGTGGAGAATTAGAGCAGCCAAATACAAACAACTCTCATTCGGCTGGAGCCACAGAGGCCTGGATTCTAGACCTCCCTTTGGATGATACTTGGCAAATCTCATTTCTTCTTCAGGCCTCAGTTTCCTCATTGTCAAATTAAGAGGCTTGACGTACATCGGAAAAGCCAGTGGTCTTTTGCTGAGGATTGTTGTTTGTTTTGTTTTTTTGTTTGTCCCTTGATGACCTAAAGAGCTGCGCTGAGTATAATGTGGTTTGAGGGCCCTGGGAAGGCCACATCTCCCTCTTTCTAGGGAAAAAGGAAAAATGATTCCCTCTGTTTGCTTGCCTTATTGCCAGAATTTCCAGCTGTTTGGGGGTCTCTGAGCAGCTTCTTTTAAAATTCATATCACTCTGGGAGGGGTGGCATGTTAAGCTGCCATTGGCCAAGACGCTGTAAGTTTTTTGGAGGGAATGGGAATTGAAGAGGGAAGAGTTAGCTCCCCACATTGGGAGGCCACCAAAGTACGAGGCCAGAGGTCTTGTGGGTAGCAGGGGGCCAACAAATGGCTTGGCCTTGGCACAGAAAAAGGAGAGGGTCTCCTCTGTCACTTTACCACGTTCTCCAACAGTTTCCTACCAGGTAGAAGAGCATGGGGCTTTTCTATTTCTCTTAAAAATAATCTTCTCTCCTTCCTCATGTTTACACAGTTATATGCTGATGGAACAATCTGATCAATACTTAACAAGGCACTATTTCATCCAACGGTGATCAGTCCTGCTCAGATAATTAAACATGGGATGGAATTAGATGAGAAAAATAAAGATGTTCTGATAGAGGGCCAGCCAGCCAGGCCCGTCATCGTCTCTGAAACCCAAACTTTCTCCAACTTCATCAGTTTATAGGTCTGTAAATTAAATCCAGTGCCTTTACTGTGCAACTATTAATACTAGGCACCCAGCTCTGTTCTAGGCACTAGAAGGGAAAATCAGTCAATAAAAGCCTGAGCTCTGCCTTCAGGTAGCTTATGGTAGAAGCGAAATGATCAGCTACATTTGGACTAAATGTTAAAGATTTGTTTTAACGCACAAGTCGAGAAAGCATAAGCCACAGGGAGCTAGACAATGTCCTTGCTAAGGTAATCCAAAACCATGGAGTTGTCAAGTCCCAATATCTGAGCTGCTGGGAGGAAGCAGGGCAGAGGAAGGGATCCTTCTGAGGTGGCAGGATCAGAAGCCTGCGAATGGAATCAGATTCCAGGTGAAGGCAAGTCTGGAATCTGGGAAGATCATAGTTAAAAAGCTAGAGTCAGGAAAGGAGCCTGGTTCAGAGAGAGAGAGCAGCAGGCATGGTGACAGCAACCTGAGAATCCAGACAGATAAGACCAAGCATGTATGCGATGGCCTGGGAGATGGGGCAAAGGCAGAGCAGCTGACAGCAGAATACCACAGGACATCAAAGATCAATGTCCAAGTGATTGTCAAATGTCATAAAGGGACTAAGGAATACAGGAGCAACTATGGCTGCTTAGCTGCTTTTCCAATTTGCTTAATTTTCTATTTTCCAGTAATCATCCACATTGGCTGGCCACTAGAACCAGCTTGTCCCAAAGCCCAAGTCCCGCCGCAGACCAACTGAATCAGCATCTGTAGGGTGGAGCACAGAAAAGCAGGATTTTGAAGTTACTTGGGTGGTTATGATGATTAGGGAGGGTTGAGAACCACAGCTTTAAGCGATGAGCACAGGATAACTTAGAAAGGCTTCTGAGAGAAGATGAATGTTGATCAGAAATGTGCAGGATAAGCAGCATTTAGACTACAGATGGAAGGAAGTTGGGTCCTCTGCACTGAAGATACTGAACGTAACATGCTCATGACAGAGGCTGGTGCATAGTAAGTATTCCATGAATGCTAATTATTGTGGCTGCTTATTATTATTACTGCTAATTCAAAATAACCAAAACTGAATTTATCATTGCCAACCCCTCTGAGCTGGTTCCTCCATCTATATTCCCTCAATCAGTTAGTGGTGCCATAATTCTCCCATTCCAAATCTAGAAACCCAAGGGTCATCCTAATCTCTCCTTTCCTCATCATCCTTTTCCTCTTCCTCCTCTTCTCTTTCTCCTTCCCTCCTTCTTTGGTGCTACTTTGGTCACCACTGAGATACAGTAACTTTATTTCCCTCCACCACTGAACCTGTGCCTCTTACTGATATTCTAGATGTGGCTTAAAACTATGGGGGTTAGAAAAGATAATTTGGCAAGAGTCTCTGAAAACCTCTTCCAACCAGATTGGCTGCTCAACTTTATGCCTCTGCAATTCCCAATCATTTGTGCTGTTGCCTATCCATTTTGTGGGCCCCTGCTTCATTGCCAAAATTATTAGTCTGGTGGTCTATGGTCCCCAACCCCCAGTCCGTGGCCTGGTACGGGTCAGTGGCCTGTCAGGAAGTGGGCCATGCATCACCACCTGAACTCCACTGCATCCCCCTTGCCCCCATCCATGGAAAAATTGTCTTTCATTAAACTTAGGAACCTGGGGGCTGCACAGCACGAGGTGAGTGGTAGGTGAGCCAATGAAGCTTCATCTGTATTTACAGCTGCTCCCCGTTGCTCGCATCACCGTCTGAGCTCTGCCTCCAATCCCCCACCTCTGCCACGCCCTGTCTATGGAAAAACTGTCTTCCATGAAACTGGTCCCTGGTGCCAGAGAGGTTGGGGACCACTGTCTTAAGTCACATGGGAGAGGAAGGGGTAAGATTATTTAAAAGTTTTAAGCCTAAGTCACTAAAAGAAAAATGGGCCCTGTGGTAGGCTAATTAATGGCTCCCAAAGATATCCAGTTCCTAATTCCTGGCACCCGTACATTTTATCTTACATAGCAAAGAGATTTTGCAGATATAATTAAGTCAAGGCTCTTGCTATGGGGAGATTATTGTGGATTATCAAGGTAGGCACTAAATGTATTCACAAGCATCCTTATAAGAGCAAGCCAGAGATTTGACCACAGAGGACAAAACAATGTAATGCAAGCAGAAAGAGATGTGAAGATGCTACATTATTGGCTTGGAAAATGGAGGAAGTGGATATGAGCTAAGGAATGTAAGGAGTTCAGTTCTAGAAGCTGAAAGAGCAAGGAAAGGAATCCCTCCCTCCCCTACTACAGCCTCTGAGCCTCTGGAGAGAGCATGGCTCTCCTGACACCTTGACTTTGGCCCAGTGAAACCGATTTCAAAAACAGATGTCTGGCCTCAGACAGTAAGAGAAAAAATGTATGTTGTTGTAAGCCATTGAGTTTGTGGTCATTTGTGACAGTAGCCATAGGAACTAATACAGTGCCATTAATAGATCCAAAGCATTCCAGGTGAAGACGTGGATTTGGCAGGAATGATAAGTTTCGATTTAGATATATTAGGGTTGAACTAAACTTTTAGAAGGTCAAAACTGAAATTTGAAGTAAATGCTCAGGATCACAGATTTTGCACCTCATAGCACTAACAAAGTAATGATATGATATGACAGAGAAGGACAGAATCAGAGACAGAGAGACAGACAGAGAGGAGGAAAGGAGGAGGGGGAGGAGGAGGCGGCAACCGTAATGATGATAATGACAACAAAGATGATGACAATGATGATCAAGGACAAAGGGCAGAGAAAGGGAGAATTTGTCACTTGTTTCCCTGACTGCTCGAGCTGGGACACTGGTCTTTTCCTATATTCAGACTGAGATTTATACTATCAGCTCTCCTGGATCTCAGACCTTCAGACTCAGACTCAGACTGAACTACAGCACCAACTTCCTTGGATCTCCAAATCACAGAGAGCAGATCATGGAGGCAGTTCCTTGTTTATATGTGCGTGTATGTGCATGTGTGTGTGTTATTAGTTCTGTTTCAATGGAGAACTCTGGCTAATACACAGGGGTAGAGAAGAGTGGAGGAATCCCACTAAATAGCACGCTCAAAAAAGGCTTCTCTGGGTTGGTGAGTGACATGAAGCGAAGAAGTCAGATTAAAGAGTGAAAGAGTAACTGTGTGGTAAGGAAATAAAGGAAGATATTAGGATTGATATTTTTAGAAGTTGGCAATGAAAAGAAGCAAAGATATAAGATAGTAGCTCTGAATGACTGAGGGACTTTTATTTCACCTTAGAGATCTCATGTGTAGAAGGTAATTAAGGGAGAAAGACTGATGATATTATAGAATGAGCACAAATTGATGGAGTGTAGCCCCACCTTAGGAAGGACAAGGAAAATTAAAAACTCAGGTGGAGAAATCAGACTCAGAAAGAAGAGGAATGCTTCTTTGGCTGAGACAGGAGGGAAAAATGAGAGAAAACTAAAGACACAGAGAAATTCTGAGTAGGTAAAGAGGGTATAAAAATATATGAAAATCAGTGAGTATCTGGTGTTTCATTATGAACAGCCTTCGTCTTCTCATGAGGTACAAGGCAAGATTATCTGCTGAAAGTGTAGGGAAGTAGGATTGAGAGTTTGTACACAGAAAATGTCTGGAACATCCATTGCAGTGAATATGATGGGATGTCAACAAGGATGACTAGAACAGTCACTGATGGAGCATTAATGGTAGAGGGTAGTTAGGGGGTGTTCATGCCTTTCTTCCACAATTAGCAGCGTAGAGATGTTGAGAAAGGAGACTCAAGGTCAGGACTAGCCAGTTGGGCATGAGGCAGAGTCAAAGTATATAGGGTTCAAGGATATTGGGACAATCATTACAGTGACATGGTTGGCCATGGGGTCTCTGGGAGGCAGGAAGGTAAGGACAGCCAGGAAGGACATTGCAAACTAGGAAGGGTTGTAGAACTAGAGTTGTTATGTGGGGTAAAAGCAGGTTCAGTGTGATTGAGAGCAGGAGAGTTAAAAGACCGAGGTTAGATACAAAGAGGGATAACTCCGAGTTTGAGATCACAGAGATAAAATAATTCAAAGTTCAGAAATGTTCAACATGTGGTTGTAATTGGCCAAAGTGGAGTAGGGAGGAATGTGTAGTTGATGAGGGCCAGGGTGTTGTACTGGCCATCTACCCAGATGACAGGGGATAAGATGGATGGAAGACCTGTGGGGCAGGTACAGAAGTCAAGGGACATATGAAAAAAGTCCTAGAGATGAGTAGACAGAAAAACAGAAAAGATTTTCATAGAGCTTCTATTCCTACCATTCCCAAATATCACCATATCACTTAGCCTTCTAAGCCCAGGAAGTAAAGATTATTTTTCATATTGTAGATGAGAAAACTGAAGTCCAGAAAATTTAAATAACATGCTCAAGTTCCCAGAGCAAAATCTTTGTCAGAAACTAGAATCTGGCACTAAAATATGGAGCTTCATCTGCTTTCTAAGTCATTAGATTTCATTACCTTCCATCGTAATTTTTGCCTATGAAGACCCTGGTACCTGAGTTCTACCTATCCATTTCTGCCTCTGCTTTGTGGAGAGGAAGTAAATATGGGTGATTAGGCATCAGCATGGGTGGATCAACTATTTTCTTCTTGTTTTCAAAAATGTTGTTAGGGAACAAATCCTAAAAAGATAATGAAGGAGAGAGGCAACTTCATACTTATTCCTGCATTAAGCTGAATTTTTTTAAATTTTAAATTTTTTATTTTTTGACAGAGTCACACTGTGTTGCCAGGGCTAGAGTGCCGTGGCATCAGCCTAGCTCACAGCAACCTCAAACTCCTGGGCTCAAACAATCCTTCTGCCTCAGCCTCGCCAGTAGCTGGGACTACAGGCACGTACCACCACACCCGGCTAATTTTTTCTGTTTTTAGTTGCCTGGCTAATTTTTTTCTATTTTTAATACAGACAGCGTCTCACTCTTAGGCTGGTCTTGAACTCCTGACCTCAATTGATCCTCCCACCTCGGCCTCCCAGAGGGCTAGGATTACAGGCATGAGCCACGGCGCCTGGCCATTATTCCTGCATTAAGTTTAAATGTCACGAGAAAGGGCAAGTTTACTGGGATTTATTAGGCTTCTTTAAAGCATTAAAAACATGATGATACATCCATACATTTCATATTTTACCTTGTGCTTTGTATAAATACAGGTGTCACCAACATAAAAGACAGATAATATTTAATTGAAAGAAGAGGGAAGAAACTAACAGTAATTTTGTAAGTGATAATAAGATCTGTGAAAGGAACATCCTTAAAAATTGACACTGTCGAAGAATAACACAAGTACAGCCTCAGAACACATTGCTCTTGTCTGGGAAGAAAAGTTGCTAAATGCCATCCTTATTTTATCTGTGTTAATTGTCTTGAGGGACACTAAAACCAACTATGGAATGGCCCATCCTTCCCTCAAGAAGGCAGTCATTTCTAAAACACAAATTCTGGAAGGCTTTTAAATCTCCCAGTTACTTTCTAATCTGTTTTAAAGTTGGCTCAGGAAGTTTAAAAGAGCTACTTAGTGCAATCAGGTTTATTAGTTGATGTGATGACATAAGATCAAAGATGATTAAATACTTTTTCAATTAATGACTTGGATGATGATGATAGCTAACAGGTATTGGGTGTGTACCATGTGTCAGGAACTAGCCTAAGCATTTTACTTAAATATATTTAACTGCTTACTTGATATCACTACTTGTATGTTTCACAGGCATCTAACCTTACCATGTCCAAAATAAGACTATTAAAGACAGAAATGATTTCAGGAAGCTTATATTCTAATAGGGGGAGACAAAAAATAAATAATGAAACAAAAATACAATGTCAGATAGTGATGACCATTACAAAGAAAATAAATTATGGTGTTGTGATCATAATTAGGTAGGAGATGGCAGGTGTAGCTACTATAGATGGGATGATTAGAGAAGACCTATGAGAAGAGGTGACTTTCAACATGGGACCTGAATAATTAGAATGAGCCAGCTATGAGGAAACCTGGGAAAAAGCATTCCAGGCAACAAAAGCACAAAGGCTCCATTACAGGAAGGAGCTGGACTTGCCTAAGGAACAACATGAATGGAGCTGAGTTAGTAACGGGGTCAGAGGAGGTGAGAGAGGTGGACAGGGGCCAGATTTCACAGGACCTGACAGGCCGTGATAAGGAGTTTAGATTTTATTCTAAGTGCAATGGGAAGTTATTGGAGGGTTTTTGTCGGGGTACAAAAAAATCCATGCTTCTATTCTAAAGGACTAGAATAGAAGCATGGATGCCAAACAATAGGCTATTGTTGTAGTCATCCAGGCTAGAAATGATGGTGACTTGGTAATCAGATTCTGGATGTATTTTAGAGGCAAAAGAGGAAGAAGTTAGTGATTTATCAGATGTGAGAGATGAAAGAGATGATCCATCATTTCTAGCTTAAGTAATGAGAAAGACTTTGGCACAGTACAGGTTTGGAGGTGACATGGATACAGTCAAGATTTTTTCTTGGTTGCCTGAGTTAAGACATGAAAAAGAAAAAAAAAAAAGAATTTTGCTTGGAGCATGCTAAGTTTGAGAAGCTAATGAAACACATCCAAGTGGAAATGTCAAGTAGGCAAGCAAATACATGAATCAGAAGCAATCATAAAGAAGAATCATAAATATCTAAACAGTATCAATTACATTTCCAACCCCCAAATAATTGCACAACTCATTAATGTATATCACTCCTACTAAAATGTAAGCTCTATGAGGGCAGCAATCTTGTCTGTCTTATTATTCCCCCTGCATTTCCAATACCAAGCACAGTGCCTGGGAAATTAAGTAGATACTCAATAAGTATTTGTGGAAGGAAAGAAGAGAGTGAGGTATGGAAAAGGAAGGGGAAAAATTCTTTCTCTGATTAGGTCAGACCTTACATGGAAAGGCATTGAAGACCCACTCTTAGCTCTTCCTGAAGAAGGAG
This sequence comes from Cheirogaleus medius, assembly GCA_008086735.1. Lineage (NCBI taxonomy): Eukaryota > Metazoa > Chordata > Mammalia > Primates > Cheirogaleidae > Cheirogaleus > Cheirogaleus medius. Next base: position 1,270,144 of record VBSM01003151.1, on the reverse strand, counting down.
GATTGATCTGGTTGATCAGATTTACAGACATATGGAGAGAGCCACATTTTGTAGAAGTAGAGCTTCCAAAGAGGCCAAAGACTGATTAGTCTCTCCCTCTTCTTCCCACACAGCAGGAATGATAAGAACCAGAGCTAGCTCTCTTAACTAAGGAAAGCCCAGCTGGCTCCTTTCCTTGAGCTAACTTTCCCATATAGAGAATAACTGTTCTCCAGTCAAGCAAATCCAACTAATGATACTGAACACCCCTCTGCTAGAATCTCCAGTTTGCATGCATTATTTCAGGAATCAGTAAACTGTGGCCCTTGGACCAAATTCATCCCTGCCTGTTTTTGTATGGCCTGAGAGCTAAATACAGTTTTTACATTTTGAAATGATTAATATTTCATAAAACATGAAAAAGATATGAAGTTCAAATTTCAGTATCCATATATAAAGTTTTATTAGAACACAGCCACATGTGCTCATTTACGTATTGCCTGTGGCTGCTTCAGTGCAACAACAGCAGAGTTGAATAGTTGTGACAGCTAAAAATATGGAACATGTGGCCCTTTACAGAAAAATTGTGTAGATTCCTATACATTTCATGCTTACCACAAAAAATATACATTATGTAGGTGGCATTTTCATTCCCATTTTATGGAAGATAAAATAAGGCTTACAACAGCCAGTAAGTAGTAGAACCTGGATTCAAAATCAACGCAACAACAAAAGTATTGTTAACAACAATATATGATGTCAACTACCACTAACTGAATGCTTACAAAGTGCCAGAACCAGTACTAAGGACTTTCCATGCATTTAATCCCTTAATTATGTCATCTTCACCACAGCCCAATATGAAAGGTACTACTATTATCATCCCCATTTTATGGATGAGGAAACTGAGGCTCAGAGAGCTTAGTGATTTGGCTAAAGTCTCTCTCTCTTTTTTTTTTTCTTGAGACAGAGTCTCACTTTGTTGCCCGGGCTAGAGTGCCATGGCGTCAGCCTAGCTCACAGCAACCTCAAACTCCTGGGCTCAAGTGATCCTCCTGCCTCAGCCTCCCGAGTAGCTGGGACTTACAGGCATGTGCCACCATGCCCGGCTAATTTTTATACATATATTTTTTTAGTTGTCCGGCTAATTTCTTTCTATTTTTAGTATAGATAGGGGTCTCGCTCTTGCTCAGGCTGGTTTCGAACTCCTGACCTCGAGCAATCCTCCAGCCTCGGCCTCCCAGAGTGCCAGGATTACAGGCGTGAGCCACCAAGCCTGGCCTGGCTAAACTCTCTTTTAAGAGAACCACGATTCACAGCCAGCTCTGAAGGACCCGAACCTTGACATCCATCTACCCAGGAAACAGAAAGCCTGCTATAGCTACTGATCAGGTCAGATTTTATGTGGGGAGGCACTGAAGACCCTCTTTTTGCTCTTCCTCATACCGCAGAGCTGGCGTTCAGGTTTGAGCATGTCGCGTGGCTAAGTGAAGATGGTGGAGATTTGGATCTGGAATTCGGGTGAGAGGCCTGAACTGAAGAGATTAGATTTGGGAGCTATAAGAGTGGATGAGCTCAGCCACTGAGAAGACGCAGAGAGAAAACAGAAGAGGATCGAGTATTGGAACGCAACGAAACATCAATGTTATGAGAGAGACTTGGAGGAAATGAGTGACTGGAGAGAGACGGGGGAAATCAAGAGGGAACGGATTCACAGAAGCCACAAAAAGACAAAAGTTCCAGAAAGGAGTGATTCACGGGGGCAAACTGTGCAGGAGAGGTCAAGGATATGTAAGTACAGAACACTGGCCATCTAATGTACAACATGGAGCTCACCAGTAACCTCAGTGTGTGCCAATTTACTGCATTGCTGGGAATGAAAACAGACTGCAGGGCATTGAGCAGGTGAGAGAGAGGTGAGGAAGCAAAAGGAATGTAAGCAATTGTTTCAAAAAATTTGCTCACATAACAGAGAATGGCATTAGCCAACAGAGAACCTTAGATCCAAAAAATAATTTTTCTTAAGATGGGAAAAATGTGAATACAGTTGACCCTTGAACAATGCAAGGGTTAGGGGCACTGATCCCACCCCCAACATGCAGTCGAAAATCTGTATAACTTTTGACTCCCCCCAAAACTTAACTACTAATAGCTTACTATTGACCGGAAGGAAGCCTTATGGATAACATAAACAAACAGTGGATTAACAGGTGTTGTGTATATGTATTATATACGATATTCTTACAATAATGTAAGCTAGAGAAAAGAAAATGTTACCAAGAAAATCGTAAGAAAGCGAAAATATATTTACTGTCCATTATGTAGAAGTGGGTCTTCATCGTCATTGTCTCCAGGTTGAGTAGGCTGAGGAGGAAGAGGAGGAGGAGGAAGTGGAGGAGGAGGAGGAAGAGAGGTTGGTCTTGCTGTCTCAGGGTGGCAGAGGCGGAAGATGGGAGGGGAGGCAGGAGGGGCAGGCATATTCGGTGTAACTTTTATCGAAAAAAATCTGCACATAAGTGGACCTGAGCAGTTCAAACCCATGTTGTTCAGGGTCGACTGTATATTTATACACAAAAAGAAAACAGCCCATATCAAGAAAGAGGGAACTCTGCATTTCACACAATTTTAAATCAGTAACAGCTGACTTAAACTCCACACCTTTCCTAGAGTGTAAATTGCATGGCATCATGATTACGAGGTCCCTGATGTTTTGAGGTCTTTCTCACTTACTTGCAGGTACAACTATTGCAAGAGGCTCAGGTTTCTGGAAGCCTGACTGCAAGGTAACTGTGGCGTTGTGACTGTAATACTCCCACTTGCCTTGAGGTCAGTCTTCTGTCACCTCCAGCATCCAGAAAGGCACGAAATCAGAGATTTTTTGTTTTGCTTTGTTCAACTACATCTCTTCCAGAAAACAGCTGTTGAAGAGTGGGTAATGACAAAAAAAACCCGAGAACACTCTAGTAGTAAGGTTATAGCCAATGCAAAGGAATGTTCACTGCTTAGTAATGACCTGAAAAAAATAAGTCAGAGATACAAAAGCTCAGAAGCAATGAAGCAACAACAAGGGAAAGAGACAGGGAAAAAAATGAGACCAAAAATTACAAGAAAAGAGAAAAAAACAGAGGAGGAAAGTGTCAGGGCAAGGGCAGCATAGCTGAGCAGCAGGAGCCCTGAAAAGTGGACCTGGGGCAGTGACATCTGTGGACACTTGCAGGCCTGGCCCTGGGCACACGTGCAAGAGCTTCTCTTGAGCACATTTCTAGAAATCAAATTACTGGATCACAGGGCATACAGAAGTTCAACTTTAAGTGACTTTCCAAAGTGCTGATTCCATGTGAATCTATAGTGACAAAAAGTAGATCAGTATTTGTCAGGGACTGAGGGTTGGGAAAAGCGACTGATTGTGAAGAGGTAGTGATTATACCAGCATGTCCATTCGTGTAAATTCATTAACTTGTACACTTAAACTAGGTGCATTTTACTGTATGCAAACTATACTTCAATAAGGTTGGTCTTGTTATCTATACACTGTTAATTACTATATTTTTATAATATGCCTTGGAAGTACAAGCCCTCAGCTCACCTCCATCCCCAGCCTTGATTCTTTTTCTTTGGGAGTGTAATGGTTTTTTTCTTTGGAAGAAAGAGTGTATATTTTAGAAGCAGCATACCGAATTCTACAGAAAACCCTATTGAGAATTTGAATGGAATTGTGTTGAATCTGTACATGAATTCAGTCTTCCTACCCATGGTATATCTCTCCATTTTTACAATGTTCCCCATAAAGAACTCTCAATCTTTTATTTTCATTCTTGGCTGCCTCATATTTTTGGGTGCTGTCAAATGTTTTCTGTTTGATTATATGTTCTAATATTTCTTATAATTGTTCATTGGGAATACAAATGCAGTTGATTTCTGCACATTGATATTTTTAATGTCAATCTTACTAAATTCATATTAGTTCTAATAATTGATCCTTAGATACTTTAAGCTCTTCAAAGTAGAAAATCATATAATTTCCAAATGATAATTTTTATTCCTTTCCAATTATTATATCTTTTGTTTCTTTTTCTTGCTTTCATAAAGTCACTAGAACCTCAATCGTAATACTAAATAAATAGAAGTAATGAAAGTCAGCATCCTTGTCTTGCTTCCTGACTTAAAGGGAATACTTTCAATATTCCTCCATCAAAGATGATGTTTGATGTAGGATTTTTTACAGATTCCCTATATCATGTTACAGAAGTTTCCTTTTATTTCTAGATTGCAAAGATTTTTTAAAATAAATAGTTGGACTTTGGATTTTGCCTGATGCTTTTTCACATCGATTGAGATAATCATATGTTATTTTCTGTTCATATGGTGAATTACATTAATTGATTTTCTAATGTAAAATTGACCTTACATTTGTAGGATAACCTCTGCTTGGTTCTGAAGAATTATCTTTCTTATCCTTTGTTGGATTTAATTTTATGATATTTTGTTTAAGACTTTTGCATCTGTGTGAATCAGTGACTTTGTTCTGCAATTTTCCTTTCTTTAACTATCTTTATCTGATTTTGTTACGGAGGTTATGCTGGTACCATAGAAAAAGTTGGGGTATATTCCCTGTTTCACTTTCTCTAGAATAATTTATATAAAGTTAAAATGATCTCTTCTTTAAGTGTTTAGTTGAACTCTCCTTTAAATAATCTGAGCCAGGTGTTCTCATTATGGAAATATTTTAAACTACTTATTTTACTTTTTTAATAGTTATAAGACTAACTGTCATTCACCATCACACTAACGGTATGGCCTTTGGGTTTCTAGCTTTATGCAGAGATTTCCTGTAAAAACTGCCTGTCTTGGCTCTAGGCTTCACCTCCTGTTCCCACCCCTAATGCAGTTATTAAGGGGGAAGGGGAGCCCAAGGGCCCGAGAGCTGAGAAAAAGCCTTCAGGGAAAAAGCCAGTTTGAAGTTTAGTGTACTTCTCAGGACTCCTCCTGTTTTCAACTACTTTTTGGCCTCTGTAGATATCCTTCCTTTTGTGCCAGCTCAGCAAAGTCTGCCATATGTTGGAAATGAAGTTTCTGCAAACTTCTCAGAGACTTCAGAAATACATTCTGTGAAGTCTCAAAGGGGGACTTTACTATAGTGAGTTTCCTAAATTTATTTGACCACAAAAACCTTTGTCTCTCAGAGAACCTTGAGGAACAGTGCTCCATAGATCACAACTTGGGAAACCCTGTAATCAATGGTGTGTAAGTACGCTTCCATCTCCGACATGCTATAATTCTTTTGTGCCTTTAGAGAAAAATCACAGGCTTCCACAAGAGTAAAATTATTCACTTATTCACTTTGAGGCAGTTGGGTTAGTGTTGTCCAGGACAGCTTTGCGATTTTAAGCATTCAGGGCACCAAAACATGCTAAAGCTCATACAAGAAACATTTCTGAGCCTCTGGTAGTTAGAGAACACACAAGGCTAATGAAAGCAATCATTATTTTTAAAATTTCATAATATTATGGGGGTACAAATGTTTTGATTACATGAATTACTTTTGTACAGTTTGAGTCAAAGTTATAAGTGCGCCCATCACCCAGATAGTGTGCATTTTACCCATTAGGTGTGAATTTACCCATCCCCTCCTCCCCTCTGCCACCTGCTTGATGTCCATTGAATTTTACTGCCATATGTACACATGAGTATTGATCATTTATTTCCAATTTAATAGTGATTACATGTGGTGGGTTTTTTTTCCATTCTTGCGATACTTCACTTAGGAGGATGGTCTCCAGTTCCATCCAGGTTGTTACAAAAGGTATTAGTTCACCATTTTTTATGGCTGAGTAATACTCCATGGTATACATATACCACATTTTATTAATCCACTCACATATCGATGGGCACTTGGGTTGTTTCCACATCTTTGTAATTGTGAATTGTGCTGCTATAAATATTCGAGTGCAAGTGTCTTTTATATAGAATGTATTTTTTTCCTTTGGGTAAATACCCAGTAGTGGGATTGCTGGATCAAATGGTAGATCTACTTTTAGTTCTTTGAGGTATCTCCATACTACTTTCCATAGAGGTTGAACTAGTTTACAGTGCCACCAGCAGTATATGAGTGTTCCTATCTCTCTGAATCCATGCCGGCATCTGTTGTTTGGGGACTTTTTGATAAAAGCCATTCTCACTGCAGTTAGGTGATCTCTCATTGTGATTTTGATTTGCATTTCCTTGATGATTAGAGATGCTGAGCATTTTTTCATGTTTATTGGCCATTAGTCTATCTTCTTTTGAAAAGCTCTGTTCATGTCTTTTATCCACTTTTACAAGAGTAAAGAGTAATTCTTTTTTTTTTTTTTTTTGAGACAGAGTCTCACTCTGTTGCCCGGGCTGGAGTGCCGTGACGTCAGCCTAGCTCACAGCAACCTCAAACTCCTGGGCTCAAGCGATCCTTCTTTCCTCAGCCTCCTGAGTAGCTGGGACTACAGGCATGCACCGCCATGCCCAGCTAATTTTTTCTATGTATTTTTAGTTGTCCAGCTAATTTCTTTCTATTTTTAGAAGAGACGGGGTCTCGCTCTTGCTCAGGCTGGTCTTGAACTCCTGAGCTCAAATGATCCTCCCGCCTCAGCCTCACAGAGTGCTAGGATTACAGGCATGAGCCACCACACCTGGCCAAGAGTAATTCTTATAGTCAAATATTCGTTAGACTTATGGCTAAACATGATTAACTAAACACACATATTTATCTTCACTTTCTCCTGAGCCCTCACTACAATGACAGTGAGTGAATAAAAAGGCATAAACCTATATATACAAAGAGAACAAGACGGGAGGCAACAGAAGAAAAGTGAAATAAACATCTTAGAAAAATGGAAAGCCAAAATCTAAGCAGTAACAGACTTAGCAGGTCAAAGAAAGTTGAAATCTAAACCTGTAGTAAAAGTAGCTATCAAGAAGCAAGCATGGAGTACTATTCAGCTATAAGAAACAATGGTGATATAGCACCTCTTGTGTTTTCCTGGATAGAGCTGGAACCATTTCTGCTAAGTGAAGTTTCCCAAGAATGGAAAAATAAGCACCACATGTACTCACCATCAAATTGGTTTCACTGATCAACAACTAAGTGTATATATAGTAATAACATTCATAGGGTGTTGGGTAGATGGGAGTAGGGAGGAGGGGATGGGTATATACATACATAATGAGTGTGATGCAATGTGGGATGGACACGCTTGAAGCTCTGACTTGGGGAAGGAGGGAAGGGGGGCCAAGGGCAATATAAGTAACCTAAACATTTGGACCCCCATCATATGCTGAAATAAATAAATAAATAAGAAAAAAAAAGAAGCAAGCTTACCAGGATATCAAAAGTCCTGGGAAGGCTCAAGAATTAGAAATGCAAACATAACTTAAAGAAGTGGTATAGAATAAGGCTGGTAACAGACAACTTACTATTCCACCCAGATCAATTTCTAGTAAAGTTTAACCAGACAGGATCTGGACTCGGGGACACCAGGAATACTTGAAGATATAAGTGAAGGACCTTATTGAAATGAAAAGCATTTAATGAATGTCCACATCCTGAATGGTGAAATCCTCGACTCCTTTCCCTCATGCATCTCCCACAACACCAGACATGAATATACTGCCCAGGCAGGAAATTGAAGGATACCTCTATGGGGATACTGAGAGGCCCATGGGAAAAGATCTATAAATATTAATAGGGGACCTCCAGGGAAAAAGTTGTAGCCCCACCCAGTCACCCAGTTTGATTTTTTTAAACTCTAGAAACAATATGGGGAGTAGTAGATGAAAACTATAATTGATATCTCCAGAAAGATAAAAGAAGATATTATGTTTATGAAACAAGAACAGTATGCTATGAAAAGGGACCTCCAGAGAACAAGAAAGACCTCTAAGAAAATAAAAATATGAAATGAAATGTAGATTTAAAAGTCTTAAGATTTTTATGATTTTAAAGAGAAAATAAAGGAAATCTTCCAAAAGATGGACAAAGGGACAAAGAGTTATAAAATAGAGAGAAAAAATATTTAATAAAAACATTAACATTAGGGGAAACACAATAAAGGGTATATGAGAACTCTCTGTAAAGCTAAAATTATTTCTGAGTAGAACATTTAAAAAGTATAGGTATTGGCCAGGTGCAGTGGCTCACGCCTGTAATCCTAGCACTCTGGGAGGCTGAGGTGGGAAGATCGCTCAAGGTCAGGAGTTCGAGACCAGCCTGAGCAAGAGCGAGACCCCCGTCTCTACTAAAAATAGAAAGAAATTAATTGGACAACTAAAAATATATACAAACAATTAGCCGGGCATGGTGGTGCATGCCTGTAGTCCCAGCTACTCAGGAGGCTGAGGCAGAAGTATTGCTTGAGTCCAGGAGTTTGAGGCTGCTGTGAGCTAGGCGGACACCACGGCACTCTAGCCAGAGCAACAGAGTGAGACTCTGTCTCAAAAAAAAAAAAAAAGTGTAGGTATTGAAAAAAATATGCCAACAGTTTTGCATTGCCTATAACTGTGCTGTCCAGTATGGAATCCACTAGGTCATGTGGCTATTGAGTACTTGATATGTGGCTAATGTAAAGTGAAATATGCTATAAGTACAAGACGCAGTGACTCCTGCTACTTTGGGAGACTAAGGTGGGAGGATCATTTGAGGCCAGGAGTTCGAGACTAGACTGAGCAACATAGTGAGATCTTGTCTCTAAAAAAATAAATAAATAAAATTAGCCAGCTGTGGTGGAACGTGCCTGTAGTCCCAGCTACTATGGAGAGTGAGGCAGAAGGATCACTTGAGCCCAGGACTTTGAGGCTTCAGTGAGCTATGACTGCACCACTGCACTCTAGCCTGGGCAACAGAGCAAGACTCTGTCTTTGAAAATAAATAAATAAATAAGTTGTAAGTGTAAAATATGCATTGGATTTTATAGACTTAACACAAAAACCAAGAATGTAAAATATCTCACTATTTCCTTTCCTTTTTCTTTTTTTTGAGACAGAGTCTTGCTCTGTCTCCTGGGCTAGAGCACAGTGGCGTGGTTATAGCACACTGCAACCTCAAACTTCTGGGCTACAGTGATCCTCCTGCCTCAGTCTCCCAAGTAGCCGGGACTACAGGTGCATAGCACCATGCCTGGCTAATTTTTCTTTTCTTTTCTTTTTTTTTTTTTTGTGGAGACGGGGGTTTCGCTCTTGCTCAGTCTGGTCTTGAACTCCTGACTTCAAGTGATCCCCTCTCCTTGGCCTCCCAAAGTGCTAGGATTATAGGTGTGAGCCACTGTACTCGGCCAATATTATTATATGGATTACATGTTTACATGTTGAAATGACAATATTTTGGATATATTGGGTTAAGTCAAATATATTATTAAAGTTGAAAAAATAAAGAAAATGAAGTGCTCACAGAGTGAGATCTGCCTGTGTTGACCTGAAGCTGCCACTACTCACAGAGCCACCCCCACACAGTACTGTTCACCAGCGATGAGAGCAGAGAGGTTTAGCCAGTTTCCAAGTGGGGCTAGGGCCTAAACCAGAATGAAGCTACGTTGGCCTGGGCTGTTTGCTGGTGAAGGCTATCATCCTTGGCTATCTTCTTATGTGTCCAGTTTTCACAATGCTTCCTCTGGTGTCTTTTCATCATACTGGGCATAAAACCTTTAGAATACTTGTCGAAAAGGCACCCCTTTCAGTGACTATGTTCGCAGAGAGAGACCTCTCCCCATGCTCCTCTCACTTCAGCCCAGCTCTACTCCTGGCAGTACGACACCCGGTATTTTACCTTGAATGTAACGAGGTTCTGCATTCCATTTCTTAAACCATCAGGGGAAGACTTCTTTTTTTTTTTTTTTTTTTGAGACAGAGTCTCACTCTGTTGCCTGGGCTAGAGTGCCGTGGCATCAGCCTAGCTCACAGCAACCTCAAACTCCTGGGCTCAAACGATCCTCCTGCCTCAGCCTCCCGAGTAGCTGGGACTACAGGCATGCCCCACCATGCCCGGCTAATTTTTTCTATATATTTTTAGTTGGCCAATTAATTTCTTTCTATTTTTTTAGTAGAGACGGGGCCTCGCTCTTGCTCAGGCTGGTCTTGAACTCCTGACGTTGAGCGATCCTCCTGCCTCAGCCTCCCAGACTGCTAGGATTGCAGGCGTGAGCCACCGCGCCCGGCCAGGGGAAGACTTCTTAAGAGGTCAAATTCTAAAGATTATTACACTACGTCAAAAAGCCAACAATCCAGAAGAAAACCAAAACGGTCAAAGAATGTGACAGCTGAGTTCACCAAAAAGGAAATTTAAGGAGCTCTTAAACAAGAAACTATGGGCAACCTCACGACTAACAACATAGATACAAAATACAACAATTTTAATGCCTTTTTTCATCTATCAGATTGGCAAAAATAAAAAATTTGATATCTTGCTGTGTGGTGATGATATAGAGAAAAGCATTCTCATATACTGCTGGTGGGAATGTAATTGTTATACTTCTATGAAGAGCAATTTGGCAACATATAGAACATACTTATTACAAATGAATTTACCCCTTGATCCAGATATTCTCTTTTTAGGAATTTATCCTATAGATATACTTGCAAACACATGGAGGCCAAGGATTGGGGGAAAATGCAAGCCCATCAACAGGGATTAGGAATTTAGTAGAAAAAATAAAGCATAGTTGGTAAATAGAACACTATACAGCTATAAAAAGAAATGATAATGCTTTCTTGATACTGATGTTGAAATATTTTCAAAATATCTTGCTAAGTGAAAAAAGTAAAATGCAGAATGATGTGTATACTATACTACAATCTGTCTAAAAATAAGGTGAGAATAATTATATATTCATATTGTTTGTGTATGCAAAATAAAATTCTAGAGTTATGCATAAGAAGCTAATAACAATGTTTTGGAAGAGCCCCATAAAAATTCCTTCCCTTTCCCTGAGGAGCTTACGTCCTTTTTGTCAAATCCAGTCCTTTCCTTAATTCTCTTTGTCCACCAGCCTCTTAGAGGAAGTTAGAAACATCCTCTCCCAGTCTACATAGCACCTTCCCTTCTATACACCTCTATGCCCTCCAGCATCCTAATCATCTCCCCAACTTGTGCTGATAAACTATTTTGAGTTCTGTTGTTAATAGCTTCCAGGGGCAGCTCAGGTTCATAAGATTTTAGGAAGCACTTTCAGAACGGTAAAAATAAACGGGAGGCATTTGTTCGGAGGTGCATACCTTAGAAAGCTGACTAGAGGAGCCGGCCTGAGAATGATAGAGCCAACTGCTGTGTATTTGTGGCTTTGCAAAGGCCTTGCGCCCTGTAAAAATTCAAATAGTAAGTGAAAGATCCAATATAAGCTAATGTGGCTGGTTGAAATCAAGTCCCCAAATCCTTAAGAACGAAGCCCCACAAAAAAAGCTGCTTTAGAATCTGAGGCTTTGGCAATTTTAAGCTGTGCCAAAGATTTCTGCGAGCTTTGAAGGTCATGTTGAAAAGAAGAAAATAGAGCGTTTGGTTTTGTCACTTTTTCCCCAAGCTCCACCTTCCTTCCAAACATCCAGCTCCTTTCAAAGGCCTGAATGCTCCCTTGGATACCCTCCTACTGGACGCAAGAGGCAGCACTAACATTCAACCAAGGGAGAGTTAGAGGACATGGATGCTTTTGCAAGAGGTGACGATTCAGCAGGAACAAAAGAAGAGGAAGCTTGCAGAAGCGAAGGGCAAGGCCAGAAAGCCTCACTGGGGCCACTCCTTCTTTTGTTGGGGATGATGGCAGTGTTGCAAAACAATAAGCTGAGACGATTAAAGCCTTTGAAATCCCTAGGTGGCCACAGCTCTGCAGGCGCCATGGCGGCCTCCTAAGTGAGGGCCTCTGCCAGGCCAGGCTAAGTGGGCACCTGACACATTGGCATGGGCTCACTTCTTTCTCGGCAAAGGCTATTAACTGCTGCGTTGATTGTTTGTTTGTTTGTTTTTCCAAAGGGGGTGAAGAATAAAGACTGTTTATGAAAAGGCTGGAGATTTGAAGGAAGGACAAAAATACCTGCTGACAGACACGAAAACATACAAGTTCGCAGGCTTTCAATCATTCTCAGCACCTCGTGAACATCACGAACCACGTTTCATTTTCTTATCTCTGGATACAAATGGCTGTCACCATATTTCTTCAGCACATTAACTATCTCTCCGACCTCTGTCGTCCAGAAACAAAACACAGATACCGTGAACGACACACATGTTCAATTGCTAAGCAACACTCTTACCTTTCTCTCTGCTGCTTTTCTTAACACTCTGTGCCTATGAGACTTTGTGTTTTCACATCAAATGCGAAATATGAAACATTCTTCCCAGCGGGGGGAGGGGAGAGGGGCAATAGCTTTGGCTAATGTCCATCTAAGCAAGTGCCTTCTCATCCTGGTTTTGATACCATGCCACAGTATCTTCCTATATCTTAAGATGGTCTTGCAAAGTTTCAGTAGCAAATCCATCTTAAGTTTTGAAAGCCTTATAGCATCTTGAGGAAACTGGACAAGTGGTTACACCTTCAGTGAAAACATCAGTTTACATGGTCAAAAGACCAGGGAGCCACAGCTACCAAAATATTGGGAAGCATTTCATTTATTCTTTCATTTGAGATACATATATTAAGCTCCTGCTATGTGGCAAGTACCCTGCCAAGTGCAGGTTACACGAATAAAATATAGGGCTTAAAGCTTGATAAGGGGATTAAAGCCTGGTAAGAGGAGACCGATATGTAAACAGATGAATATAGTAGATGGTAATGATAAAAGTCTGCCCAGGGTACCAAGGAGACAGAGGCAATAGGAAGTGATCTTTAAGGAATGAATAGGCATTAATGAATTAGATGGTGGTGAGGAGAGGGGATGTGGATATTGGGAGTGTATTTTTTTTTGAGACAGAGTCTCACTCTGTTGCCTGGGCTAGAGTGCCGTGGCGTCAGCCTAGCTCACAGCAACCTCAATCTCCTGGGCTCAGGCGATCCTCCTGTCTCAGTCTCCCGAGTAGCTGGGACTATAGGCATGCACCACCATGCCCGGATAGTTTTTTATATATATATATATATTTTTAGTTGTCCAACTAATTTCTTTCTATTTTTAGTGGAGACGTGGTCTCGCTCTTGCTCAGGCTGGTCTCGAACTCCTGACCTCAAGTGATCCTCCCGCCTCGGCCTCCCAGAGTGCTAGGATTACAGTTGGGAGTGTATTTCAAGCAGAGGTAATGCCACCAGCAAAGGCACAGAAACGTGAAACAGTCTGAAATGTCCAGGGAAGAGGACATATGGCTAAAGAATAAGATTTAAAACCAAGTGAGACATGAAATAAGTAGGTATGGTGGATTGTTTTAGTAATGGCCCCCAATATGTCCACAGATCCCTGTATGCCACCCTACCATTAAAAGGTAGACTATTTCTCCACTCTTTGAGTGTGGGCTTGGCCATTGGACTTGTTCTAGCCAATGTGACCATAGCAATGGTGAGGCTTGAAAACTGCTTGCACATTGATGGTCGCCCTCTCTTGCTGCTGGTGACAGCTGCAAACCATCACCATGAGAATGAGGAATGAACAAATACTCACAAATCATTTGGGTTAACCAGAAAATGCAACTCAGAAAAGCCATTTTGTTATTATTATGGGTGATTGAAAATGGGTTCCTCCCTAACTTCATATAAGTAAACTGCTTATTTCATAAGTAAACTGGTAAAGTCCTGTTTGTTTCAGGGAAAGTCACTTCCCCACACAAAGAAGTAGCACAGGATTGTGGTTAAAGACACAGGCTCTGGAAGTTGACTGACCTGGGTTCTAGTCCTAATTCTAACACTTACATGGTTTGTGAATTTAGGCCAGTTACCTAACCTCCCTGAGCCATGGCTTCCTTATCTGTATAATAGAGACAATCGTGATATTAATATCACATACAGTTGTATGAGGGCTAAGTAAGTTTTGTTGCTACTTCGTTTTCTCCTTCAGAAAGACCCCCAGCAGCATTTACTATAAGCAGGGTATTCAGCTGTAACTCTTCCTGTTCAGATTTCTCATTTCTCTCAATACTGTTATTAAAGGAGCCTGGTGCCCCACTCAAAACACAAGGAGTGTTATAAGTGCATCATTAAATAGTTAAGGCCCAGTGACAATAGGAAGTCACCATTGAAGCTAGGTCAGGGACTTAGGGGTACTTGGCACTATTTCTTCTTCTACTTAGCCACCTGGTCTCCCTGAAGTGAGAGGAGGAAAATAACTATTCACTTCCTCCAAGGCATTCAGCTGCTTAGAGGAATCCATTACTGAAGTGTGTCATCTCAACTGAAATATTCCCAGCAGCGTTTACAAGTGTCAGACTCATCTTCTTCCACTAAGAACGAACTCAATCCCTAGGCTATTACTTGACACCAGCTTCCAGAATGCCCTTTTCTTCTCCCTATTGCTAATGTCTTACCCAATTTGTTTTAGTCCCACACAGAGCACCTCCCTGCTCTTCCCAACAATTGATTTCCCCTAATAGAACTCTGAAGAACCTCCTGCTTCAATGTAGTCCACTGGAGAATGCCTCCAAGACATTCTAAGCTGTCTCATGACCAAGATGCTAAGATTTTATCATCTAACTGCTACATAAAATTGCAAAACTGTCATACCACATCCCAGGAACAGTACATATTATTAATCGGTCAAGAAGACCGACAGATTTCATCAATCCTATTAAAATGATTACAATGTCTGCAGCTTCTGTGGAATCCCAAAATTTTGACTCATTTTATCTTAACTAAGATGAAGCATTGAGCACAGATTCCACAGAGCATAACTTTGGTTGCCTAAAAGTCAACCTCTCTACAAAAGCTACCACGAGGGGGGTGAAAGTGATTTACAAAACTTTTCTGACTAGTAAGTTTCTTGCCTCCAACTTGCAAAGCTCCAGGATCCCACCTGCCTCCCGTTTCCCCACCAGCTGTATTATGATCCTTCATGGCCAAGGTTCTGAGCTACTGCTGTCTTTGGCGGTAACACTGAATCTACAAGTTATGATTCTTTTTCCAAGACTGAAATTTAATTGGTTTCAATATTCCTTCTCACTTTTATCAAACCTCAGTGGAGCCATCCCGAAGAACCTCATTAAGTTAGTTGGCAAAAGGGAAAGAGCTACATTGTCTTCAGACAAGTTCTCAAGGACAAGTGCTCAACAGCACCCCAATTCCCCCAGACCACCCAGCAAAAGCTGACCAAGCAAGCGGTTGTGATTGGAAAGCCAAGTGGATAGACCAGATGGTTCCAAGAATGGGGAAGATGGCCCATACTTTCTGTTTCTAGGAGCAGCAAAGGGGTAAGTAATAGATGAAGGTTGATTTCCACAACCAGAACACATGGGAAAACATGGTCCCAAGTCAACTTTCCATTCAGGAATCATAGCCTTTTCACTCCATTTCATGCAAATGCAGAGCTCCTTAATTTGGTGGCAATGGGAAGGAAGGCAATATGGTAGATGTTGTCTTTTTCTGTCTAATGGGAAACATAGCTAGAAAAAAACAGGACTTTGGCGTAAGTCACCAAAAGTTAGGACTTTTGTGTGTTGCCACTTAAGGACAGACTTACTTGTAGGCCCTTGTCTCCATCTAATTGAAATCACTACCTGATATCCTGCCCTGGGTCCCACACCAAGTTGCATAACCCAAAAAGCAAGAAAGTGGTATAAAACAGGAGAGCACAGAGGGCATCTACTCAAGGGATTGGTGGACCAACTCTACACTTTTGTTGTATCTGCTGCCTCTCTGCCTTCTCAGAGCCTCCATCCTGATTGCCCACTTGACTCTACTGTACCTACTGTTTCTCCACCTTAGCAACTGGCCACTCAGAATTTGACCTCTTCTCTTTCTGGATGGCCTATAAAGCTACTATGTATCAGTGACTGAGCTAAATTCTTTAAAACTACCTCACTTAATTACCAGAACAGCTGTTTGATGTTGACATTATTACTCTTACTTTTCTAAATGAAGAAACCAAGGCCCCGAAGACTTAGGTACTTGCTCAAGAGTGATGGTATCAGCCCAATTACTGCCACTATGCTAAATTCTCATTCTGTACCCTCTTCAAAAACAAATTCTTTTTTGAGATTTAATTCACATCATAACATTCACCCAAAATGTACAATTCCGTAGTTTTTACTATATTTACAAAGTTGTGAAACCATTAGCATGATCTAAGTTGTAAAAATTGTCATCATCTGAAAACAGAAACCCCACATGTAGACAGTCACTCCCCATTTTCCCCAGGCCCTGCCCTAAACCTGGGCAACCACTTAATTATTAGAACAAATCTCAGGTAATTAGTAATCTACTCTCTGTCTCTATACATTTTCTTATCCTGGATATTTCATATAAATGGAATTATATAATATGTAGTCTTCTGTGACTGGTTTCTGTCAATTAGCATAATGTCTTGGAGGTTCATCCAGATTTTTGGAGCTCCTTATTTTATTATTCCAGAAGTCCTGTTGCTCTGTCCTCTC